>JACXGJ010001951.1:0-72152 GCA_016801105.1 Esox niger
GTGGAGGGGTGGCCTAGTAGAGTGGCCAAGTAGAGAGGAGGGGTGGCCTAGTAGAGTGGCCTAGTAGAGTGGAAGAATGGCCTAGTAGAGTGGAGGGGTGGCCTAGTAGAGTGGCCTAGTAGAGTGGTAGGGTGGCCTAGTAGAGTGGCCTAGTAGAGAGGAGGGGTGGCCAAGTAGAGAGGAGGGGTGGCCTAGTAGAGTGGCCTAGTAGAGTGGAAGGGTGGCCTAGTAGAGTGGCCTAGTAAAGTGGAGGGGTGGCCTAGTAGAGTGGAGGGGCGGCCTAGTAGAGTGGAAGGGCGGCCTAGTAGAGTGGAAGGGCGGCCTAGTAGAGTGGCCTGGTAGAGTGGAGGGCTGGCCTAGTAGAGTGGAGGGCTGGCCTAGTAGAGTGGAGGGCTGGCCTAGTAGAGTGGCCTAGTAGAGTGGCCTAGTAGAGTGGCCTAGTAGAGTGGGAGGGTGGCCTAGTAGAGTGGGAGGGTGGCCTAGTAGAGTGGCCTAGTAGAATGGAGGGGTGGCCTTGAAACCACAAGGTCGACCAGGAACTGAAAGGTTGCTATGTAGAACCCTGTGCCAACAAAGTGAAAGATGTGTTGTCACTTAGCAAGGCAGTTAGCTGGCTCTCAGATTGTTGCTATATACTACTCTCAATTTTACTCAATAGGTAAAATAAGGGTAAAAAAACAATTATGTTTAAGTGCCATAGCGAAGGGCCGTAACAGTTTAATAAATAGATGCATTATTCCACCCAATTGAGATTTAACCATGGTTTCCTGTGTGACATCATTGAGCAAAGTACAAGATTGCCTTATAATATGCGGTTAGTACACAATAAAATGAAAGTGGTTTATTGTCAGAGCAATAAACCTTGATCTCCAGTGTGACGTGGCTAACCTGAACACTATGTAAACAAAGACTGCGTGAGCAAAGGAGTGCTGACTACTTCTAAAATAAAACAAATAAAAAAAGATACCTGACGTGTTTTCTCTCCCTGGAGCCAAAGGTGATGGTGGGCATATCCCATGCCATGCTGAACTCCAGGGCACTGTGGCCCGCAGCAGGCACTGAACATCCCGCTGCCAGGGCTGCTGCCACCTTCTCCCCTTTTGGGGTGGGAGGGCTGGAGCCTGAAGGGTGAGAAACGGGTGAGGAAACACATATTTGGCGCATTAACTATGAATAACTTATTCAGTAGATGGCGGCACATCAGGAGAACACCATTCTCAAATGCGCACATAATGCAAGCGGTTTTTGTCATGTGACAGATTAATATATACACTAGCTAATTTGAAAAAATTGAAAGAGGGAAGATGCAAATATAGCATTGTGCTTACTGCATTTAGACAGTCCAATAAATGTTTTGTGAACCAAATAGGAAAGAAATGCAGGTAAATCAGGAAGTCTTTTTAACCAGGTAGACCGATTGAGAAAAGATTGTCATTTGCAACAACGACCTGGCCAAGACAAAGCGCAAACGTGCAAGACCACAGTTACACAGAGTACAAAATACCAAAAGAGGTAGAGTGTATAAAATATACATGCAGTATAGGGTCTATATACAGTTAGTGCAAAGGTGATAAGGTATTAACACAACTACAAATGCACTAGAGAGTCTAGTTAAAAGTGTAAAATGCA
Source organism: Esox niger (assembly GCA_016801105.1). NCBI lineage: Eukaryota > Metazoa > Chordata > Actinopteri > Esociformes > Esocidae > Esox > Esox niger. The sequence goes on from JACXGJ010001951.1 coordinate 1,630, forward strand.
GTAGAATGTTATACCGTTTGTGCAAAGTGAGGTATATTTTGCAAGGTAGGTCAGTTAGTGTCCAGAAGTGTTGTGACAAAAACAATAGATAGCATAACACTGGGGCAACTTGTTGCAAATAGTATAGCGCAAAGGAGTGATAATATAGGAGAATTGTGCAGATAATAGTACAAATGTGCCATGGGCATGACAGAGATAATACCTGCAGCTATGTGCAAGAACAATGTGCGAATGATAGAGGAGAATTAACACGTACAGTGAACTGTCAATACCTCAGACAGATGTGTTTTTTAAAGGCTGTGAGGGGAATGAGGGTCTCCAGAGAGATGTACCTGCAGTCGTGGGTATTATATGGGGCTCCGGAAGCAAAACAGATGGCACTGTGGTAGACAACATCCAGTTTCTTCAGGAGAGTTTGAGGCTATTCTATAAATGACATGACTGATGTTCAAGACTGGTACGATGGCCATTTTCACCAGGGCAAGCTTTGCAATCAGAGGTAGGCTCTGTTGTGGAAAAGGATGACAACCCTAGACTTAATTTTAGACTGGAGAATATTTATCTGGGTCTGGAGGGAGAGTGAGCTGTCTAAGCAGACACCTAGATATTTGTAAGCGTCCACGTATTCTAACACAGACCCACCAAGAGTGGTGATGCCAATCAAATGGGCAGATGTGGGCAGTGATCAGTTGAAAAGCACTTAGTTTTACCAGAGTAGTTGGAGCTCACAGAAAGAGTGCTGTATGGCATTAAAGCTCCTGGAGGTTGATAAGCGCAGTGTCCAATGAAGGGCCGGCTGTATACAGAATGGTGTCGTTGGCATATAGGGGGATTTGAGAGTCACCAGCAGCAAGAGCAACATCATGTATATACAGTGAGAAGAGGCAACCCTATGGTACCCATAGAGACAGTTATAGGTCCAGACAGCAGGCCCTCCGATTTAACACACTGGACCCTATCTGAGAAGTAGTTGGTGAACCAGGCGAGGCAGTCATGAGAAACCAAGGCCATTGAGTCTACAGAATGAGTCTATAGAGTGAGTCTATTGAGTGAGTCTATAGAAGGTTTGACAGGGTCAAAGGCCTTGGATAGGTCAATGCTCTAAGGAATCCCTGTCTCTTACTCTGTTTAAAGTTAAGAGAACATGAGGTCTTAGCCCACACCTCTGGAGTTCCAATGTCCTGGTCAGGCTTTTGACCTGTAATAGGTTTAATAGACTCTGGACTCAGCCTACATTTAAATTATTATAACTTGTACTCTTAATGTTAACCCAGCTAAGCCAGAAGAGGACTGGTCACCCCTCTGGGCCTGGCTCCTCTAGGTTTTTTCCTAAATTTCAGCCTTCTTAGGGAGTTTTTCCTAGCCACTGAAATTCAACACTTGTTGTTTGCTCCTTTCAGGCAAGGTATTTTTTGAAAGCATTTTATGACAACTGCTTATGTAAAAAGGGCTTTATAAAAAATTTGATTGATTGATTGAAGAGAATTATAAGAATATTCTGAGAACAGGTGGGCCAAAAATAGGTAAATAATTGCATTGTACAAGAGTTATGTGCAGAACAACATTGCAGAATGGAGAACCCATCGGCCCACCACACTGGGTTCATCATAAAAAAGGCAAGTGGGAAGAGCATTCCAATGATTCCCCATAGCAGCATCTCTGTGGACCCTTTGTTAAATACATGCCATGAACAATTCAAGCTGGAGGCTCAGCAGTTTGACCCGGTACTAGATGCATGTACCTAATAAACTGGTCAAGGTGTGTGCAGTCGAAATGTTTTGCAATGATCAGTGATTGGTGGTTGAAAACACTGACCAGTAGGGGAGTCCAGCCTCCCATCAGTGATGAGGTCACTCCACAAGGCCCCACAGGTTCCCTTTGGACTGAAGGCAGTCTGGTGGCTGATTTCCCTGTCAGACTTAACACAAATGCACACATTTCACAGTCAACAAGGCAATAATGATCATGCTATCAAGTGACCAGTATCTGCAATCTTCATTTGAAGATAGACACGTGCTACTGTTTCTTCAAATGACCAAAGCGATGAGCACTTGCTGTATATAATGAAACAACAAGACAGCAAGGTGTGGTATATCAATGATATGCAGTAGCATGGAAAAGAGTCATAAAGGTAATGTAACAGAGTCGCTGGATACCACCATTGGCTGTGGTATATTGACCTTAATGCCACAAACCCCTGCTCATTTCAACCAGGCACCAATGCAATTAGAACAGTATTGATCTTTTATCATACCCATGCTATTCAGTCATTTATAAACCAGGTGCTTCAAATCCTGAATGCTGATGGGCTGACTGATGGTATACTAGACCATATATCACGGGTATGACATGACATCACTTTTCGCTACACCCTTTGCATTTGTAATCGGTTTGCAATAGCAATTAGCTGTGCAATTAGCAAAGGCGCTGTGTCCAATAAACCATGGCTCAGGACAGCTGTTAGCAGTGGTATTTTGACCACATACCATACTCCATCGAGCCAAAATACAGCATTTAAGCTAATCTGCATTCAAGATTCATCTCATACTCCTGAAACTAGTACATAACAGAATAGCTACAACCATAAATATTTAAAACACGTTCACATTTCTCACCACTCTACTCACCTGTTCTCGCGCTGCCATGCACAGAGTGTACGGGTTCACACTGGTGCAGTGATGAAGCAACACCCCAGACACTGACTCCCCATCCTTCTCCAGGTGGAATGGTTCGTTCCAGTGGCCCCCGCTCTTGTCGTCCTTATGGCCAGACCCATTGACCAGGGTGAGCATGATGGACACGTCCAGTGGATAGTCGTTCTTGTTCTCTATGTCCCACACGAACACCGCCACTGGGAGACTGGAGTCCTGCGGGGGGTGAATGAACAGTAGGGTTCAAGAGATCCGGGGGGGTGGGGGCAGACACCAAAGCAGGAAAATGACTGACAGCTAAGTCACGGGGAAGCACCTGGTAATCGTGGGGGATGACAGGGGACACCTGTCTGCAGGTGAGGGTGACGTTCTGCCCCGGGAGATGGTAGACGGTCCAGGCTCGGGGGTACAGGGCGTGGTAGAAGGCGTACTCGCCGCAATAGCCCCAGTTCCAGCCCTGCAGTGTGGGTGGTCGCTCCAACGACAACACCTGCTGGTACACCGTCTGGCCCCCACGACGGAGGCACACCGTGAACTAGGAGAGAGAGCAGATGAAAATAAAAATGAGGCATATAAATAATCGACCATGGTTAAATTCATACTAGGGTTCGTCAAATGTCGATGACATAGAGAGCGAAATTTCGACCAAACAGGACAGCCGGAAACTAATAGGGCATAATTCCAGACAGCCTATTTATTATTGGCCATAGCCTACATGTTTAACATATGTGCTAGTCAAGGCTATTAACCTTATGCAAGACAATGATGCAGATTGCAGAAAGAGCGGAGAGATCCAAACCGCACAAAGCAGGGCATAACAAGGCGTGTTTTTCCTTCTCCCATTTCAAGAGTAACCATCAAATTGAATTAAAGGCCTATTGGCCTTTGCAAAATACAGTTTGCAAAGTAATTGTTGACAAGAGTAGGAAAACAAACTTTTGCAAGACATATGCAAAGTTTCAATAAATCTTTCCTTAAAAATAAATAACACTGTCAGCACTAATAACCTACCAAAACACGCTTTACCAATCTACAATCACTGTAAATGTTACCTTGACCTGTTATACATTTAATAGGCTATTCTTAATATTTTCTACATGCTTATGTGCTTGAATTTCACAATGGGCTTATCCCACTTCCCACAGCTGCACATTCATTAAGCCAAACCAAATGTCTGCCAGGGTTAAGCACTATTTCCAATGTGTTCAAATAACTGGTGCATTAATAATAAGAAGCCAAAAAGTATTAGACCAAATAAACGATTAGCCCATTCATGCATTCTTTATAACATCTGAAACGGAATAAACTACAAAAGGTTCCAAAATCCTCAGGATTATTGAAATAAAAATGTTCCTATGTAGGCTACAAGACAATACACTGCCCTGTGTAGGCTACCAAAATCATTTTATCGTAATTAGTGCTTTAAATTAAGACTTTCCCAAGATTTACCCCCACGAACAGAGAGACCAACATCCCATAGGTAAAATAAAACATGCATATGATCACATGATTTCTCTACAACCTCTAGTACTAAAGGGAGTTGACTTTGCATAGGAAAGAGAAGGGGGGAGACTACTCACAGAACCAAAACGCACAACTACTATGTTTAGGAGTCACTATTCCGTCCGGCCACAGACCTCGAGTCAGACTTGCTCCTGACGTTGCAGCCTTATGCATTATTATGTTGCCCACCAACCAGACTTTCATAACTAGAGGTATGATGGTTTGATCCTATTAGGACTTAATATGTTGATGGCAAACCCATTTGGAAAGAGCATTAGTAGTCCATGTGTGCAGGATCAAATAAAGTGGATGTTTCCCGCCAGTTAAAATGGCCAAAATGTCTTGTCAGCTGACAGCATTAGTTGCTAGGCAGTCTTAAGGAGCATACCTGGTTAGCGATGACAGTTTTGTAGTGGTACATCCCAGGGTTGAGTTGCCACCTGCAGAACTCCCCCCGCCAGCCTCGTGTGATGGTACCCCCTCCAATACCCCCAAGGGGAGCCCCTGCGGAGAAGGGGATTAAATAGGACAACTGGGTATTTTCAAATGTTCTGACACCCGTGTGTAGGACTGTTTCAGTGGGGTTTAAACTGTATTCATTAAAACAGTCCTCAATGTATTTAATTAGGTAATTCTGAAGCATGTCCACTCCCCCACCTACCATAGATCTGTCTCAGGGGTTGGGCATGGAACATATCAATGAAAGGAGCCTTCTTCTCCACTTGGGTCTTGTTATACCACCACTTGAGGTACCTGCGCACACAGACACAAGAGACCGAGTTAAAAATGTGGTAATTAAAGAAACGTGTGATCTCATGTGGCTCAGTTGGTAGAGCATATCTTTTGTTTTACTCGCAATGGGGGTTCAATACTGATTAGCAAGTAGACCAATATGGAAAATATATGGCAAAAGACACAAATTAAATGCAACTGGTTTCTAAATATTAAACGGTTACACAATGAATGCTCAAGTAGTGAGTAGGCTTACCACATGAAAACAAAATATTAAAGAATCTAGAGGTAAGTCAAAGTAGAAAACTATTTTATCAAATTCATTATAATGTGTATAACTTTAACAAATATCTTGTCACTCCTGACTTCTTTGGGTGAGTGGTATATGACCAATATATTACAGGTAAGAGCTGTTCTTGATACAGCACTTTGCTGTAGTATATTGGAAAGGTACCAAAACCTGTGAAGCCTTACTTCTTTTCTAACACAGCTTTCAGCCTAGCTTGTGAATACGCAAACACAGCAGTAAAACAACCTCACCCAATGACAGTAAAATCCTATCCCAATTACAATAGCATAAGAAGTAGGCATGTTTGCGCGGGTATGATGATCATGCCTCAAACCTCTAATCATAATTGGCTGACCAAATGGCTGATAAATCAAATCCCAGAGCCATCGAGGTGAAAATATGTTGTTCTGTACCTGAGAAAGGCAGCTAACCCTAATTGCCTAATCAAAATAGAATCAAATACAGAATGACTATATTTCAACAATGTCTTACTCGAGGGTCCTGCAGCTTCTCACCTGTAGACATCTGACAACATCAATTTGCCTGAGGAATTTTATGACATGAAAGAAACACAATGGGTCAGCAAGAGTTTTAACCTTTTTTGATTGGATCTAAACTAGACTTTGGAGGCTAATACTGGCCTTAGCATGTACAGTCCCAGTCAAAAGTTTGGACACCTTTGCATTTTAAATGGTATTTCTACAGTTTTTACATTTTAGCAAACAAAAAAATGATTTCAATTAACAGGTGTGTCTTGTTTAAAGTAAATTCACACAATTTCATTCTAAATGCATTTGAGACAATCTTTTACGTTGTGACTAAATGTTTGACTAAAGTTGTTTTGAATTGTTAAGCACTTTTATTACTACATGATTCCATGTGTTAATTTATCTTGTTCATTTCAAAAGGTTTCAATATCATCCTACAATACAGAAGTGAAAATAAAGAAATTATCTTAATCGAGTAGCTGTGTCCAAAACTTTGACTGGTATTGTGAGCACCATGTGGAAAGAAGTACTCCGCTAACCTGGTTTTGACATTTGTTGGCCAACAGTCCAACCTCCGGAATTGCAGGGACAGGTGCTTAGACCACCGCGATAGCCCATTCTAATTACTGTTCAAATATGTAGGAAAAAATACTCAATGATTGAATGATATCACAATGGTGATCACCTGCGTGTGACAACATCAAATAAACTGGAGGGTCACACCCTTAACGGATATTGCTCTCCTACCGGTATTAGCGGATAGCTTATCCACTTTTGTTAGCAGAGTCAAAAAAGAGGCTAGGTCAGTGAATAATTGTCTATCATTACTTCCTGTTTGCGCGTTCTCCTGATGCACTAGAACAGTTTGTGTGTAACAGCTCAGAACCACACATCCATGCATGTGCAGGTTGTAGTAGAAAACTCTACAACGCTTAACTAACCACACACAGGCAAACACTACTAATAGAGGTCAAGATGGTGGGTAAAAATCAGTCAGCAAGATGGAGGATTTCCATTTATTTAAAGCATTAACTAAATGTTTGTTTTCCGGCTAATCGGTTTGCAAGTTTCATCAGGCCAACCAGAAAGGTCAGACTTGAGATACAAGGAGCTTCCCCCTGCCAGCCGTGCACTTGCACACATGTCATTCTGGGAGGGACCTGAGACATAACTAACTGAGAAATCCAAGTTCCCCATTTCCTAGCCATAAAGACAATATTCTAACTTTTATGCCTGATCTTACCCTACCTGTTACACCTTACTGGTAATGCCTAAACCAGATAGTAACCCCGATACTCATCCTTGAGTCTGACATTTGATTTTTCTTAGTGTGGACCTGACAGCTATTTTTCAAAAGAAAAAATTACCTTTGTGGCCATTTTAAGGCCCCACATGTACACATACATGTGGACCACCATGCACGCGTGCACACACAAAGACACAGACTGCGCACGCAGGCAGGTGGCCCAGCACGCACACACGCAGGGAGGCGGACCAACACGCACGCAGGGAGGCGGACCAACACGCACAACACGCACAAGCCTCACTACAGCCTTGTACACATGCTGCTCTGATGCATTGTAGCAAGCCATGACAGAGGACAAGTGACAGACAGGGCACACATGTACATCTTCTTGCCACTGTGTCGAACAAAGGTAGTTTTGGCTCTCCAACACAGACACGTTTATTTTCCTGGTTCACAAGCATCACAATCAGGACAGTGATAAAAAAGCTTATTCTCTCAGCCATCTGACTGCTGATCCAACAATCTAACTATGCCTACACTCTAATCTGCACGGTGAAGCCCTTTTAGCACACAGAGACACACAGACACACAGACACACAGACACACAGACACACAGACGGCCCATGCTCTCACACACTCTCCAGGAACAAACTGGAGACACATCAACACACCCAAACTCAATGCATACATTCACCCACACAAATACACACACAAAATTCAAACTGCTGGCCCAATGTTTACTGTAAAAAATGGCCACTTTTGCATTTATTCATCATAAACATCTGCTATAATGTAAATACGATCAAAAAAATACTATAAATGAATACTAGGCATGGCAAAGTATGGGAGGGTAACCACAGACTGGAACTGGATGTATTCATGCCCACCTGACTCCAAGGCCAATGTGTTCAACGAAATTGGAGAAGGACACATCTTTGGCTTGGAACGGCTTCCTCTTCTCCTTAAATTCATGCGCCAAGCAGATTCGCCAACCATCCTTGGGTACCCCGTAGCCCGGTTCTGAAGACACATATCGACTCATGAGCTCGGCTGTTGAGTTGCTGTCACTCGATTCCATGGTGGTCATGTTCAGCAGGCAGTTGGGTAGGAATGAAGCAGCTTTCCTGCCAGGTCCGTCGACCTGAAATACGTTTTGTTACACCTGTTGGAGATACGGTAATGTAAGAGGTTGCGCAAGATGATTCCATTTGTCACGTGCTCCAATTTAAAGCCTTATGAGTGACAGTAAAACCGAAAGCTAACCTGTTGTCATTATCTATAATGAGCATTTTTGAATACCTAGATAGCAGGAGAACAGGTCCATCTGGTAAGGCCAGGTATGTAATAAATAGATAATTATACTGCCTCCATCAAGGAGACACGTTGCTGTAATATATTAAGAGAAATTCTTTCACCACCTAAATCGTAATCTACGAATTGCTGCTTACTGTACAGCTGTATACCTCAATGAAAGAATGTTCATTCAAGCAACTTGCTCTCTACCAGGAATAAAAGTTACATTCTTACAGCTGGTTATAGATAAACGTCAACTTATTCTCACAGCTGACCAACGTATCCAAGGCATTTGATGGTCCAGTGTGGTTGAATCAGACAGTGTCTCATTACCGAGGTTTGTGTGCGCAGGTGGTTTTGCCAGTGAATGCGGTTTGAAGTACGCTAAACAAATATATATACTATGCAGATTATATTACTGCGAAACTAGCTAGCATCCGTACAGTCGTGGGTTTGTTGCCAGACAGAAAGCTGCTGCAAATCCGCAGACCCCCGGTGTTGATTGATGTAGCTGAAGCCTGATTCAGAGTCGCGTAACGTTAGCTAGGTTGTATCATTCAGTTTAATTAGTTGACAAGTCTGATTGACGCGATCTAAAATACACCCGGTATAAGTCCAAATGTAATTCCAACCCAGTATCCTACTTGAATGACAAACCGACATAAAGCCAGGCGGGTGCCCAATATGCAAATTGAGTACTGTACACTGCCACTTTTTCGCCAGTGAATTTCAGCGTATGAGACTGGACCAACTCACTTGAGAACAAAAGGGGTGTCTGTATTCATGATCCTCGAATTTCTGCAAACTAGCTGGGTTTGTCCCCAATAGGTTGAAAATGTGACCATACGAGATCACGTCATACATGTTCTTTCCTGCTATGCCTGACAAAAACACTTTTTGGACCAATAATTGATCTTAAATACACTACACCCCCCCCTCAAATCTACAATGTAAATAACTACACCATATGCCACGGAGCTCTTTAGATGGCCAACAAAATATGATTCCTGAATAATGCACCGCTGGGACATTCTTGAAAAATGTGTACCTATTTTGTAGCTTTTTTAAATTTGAATAAGAACGTTTAAATTATTACATACGTATTAATTAATCGGGTTAATTTATTGGCTACGCAATAGGAAAATACTATGTTTAGTAGGTTATTCTTTTAAACTCTGGACACATTATGGTTGTGTAGCGGCGTGATGTACTGTTATTTTTTTGTGCGATGTGTTGCTGAACGTCTCATCCATACTGTAGCTAACATATTCTAGCCGATTGTAATTATTATTTAATACCGATTTGACACTTTGACTCTTCTGACCTGGGACTTGAGTTGTAACCAGTTGGCTAGCCGCAGCCCCAGCCAAGACCAAGGTGTGGTTTTAGAGCCTTATTTATTATTCAACTTCCTCGGTTAGACTTGCTAGATTATATTTGACTAATTTAGCCAGCTAGTTAGGTACTGTACTGATTACGTTAATTTGTAGACAGAATGTAATCAATCGTAACTAGAAAGTCTCTAATCTAACTGTAACTTTTCACGGTATCCCGTAAAATAACAAACATTTGCAAACTTGCTATATAACAATACGCGTTTCAAACACCGAGTTGGTTGTGTTCCAAAGACTAGATACATGTAGACACACATTGTATACACTGAATTTACAGATGATCGAGGTGGTGGCCTCAATGGCGAGAGGTCCGGTGTTCCTGGCTGGGGAGGTGATGGAATGTCTCATCACTTTCACCAACCCATTGTCTCACCTATCCACCTCCGCCAGCAGGTCTGTCCTCTCCTTTCTCTATCCATGCAATTTCGTTTTTAAATCCGGGTGCAAATTTTAAAACATACTTTTACCTCGTGTAATGAGAGTTAAAAACGATCAAATGTAATAATGTCTTACAGTTGGGAATGTTTGGTTAAATGGGTATAATGGTTCAAAACATCTCCCTTTGTCAGTGAGATGCTAGCGTGGTCCAGTGCCCAGATCCACTGCCAGTTCCATGCCTGTGAGAGCAGAGTGGCTCTGCCAGCCCAGGGAACTAAGCAGGATGTCCAGGCAGAGAGTGACACGGTCCTCATTCCCAGCAGAGGTGAGTGGAAGGATGGACAGAATGAGGGATTACAAGAGAGAAGGAATTGTGATATCAATACAATATAATGTCATACATGCCTGTAACAACTGTCATGCTATAAAATATGTGGTTAGTTCTGCCAATGGTGCAAAAACATTTTGTTAATAATAAGACTGAACATTCTGAAAATTCTTGATTTCTAATTCCGGGCAACTTTATTCATAAAATAGGACAATAAGTACACAACCGGAAATAGGTAGCTTATTTTTACCGAACTTTCTATTTTGTCAAAGGCAACATTTTCTTACCCCACTGGGATATTCTTTGCATAATTAGTATTGTGTTTCCCTATAGTTAAGGAAACCTTTATTTTTTTTTGCAGGGGGCATTTCAGTATTGAAGTTTCACTACAGTTTGTTTCAAGAACACTGGCCTAATGCTAGGTGGTCTGTGGTTTAACAAGGTTAATGGTAGGTGCTCTTAGAAATTTAGTTTCTACATTTGAGTGAAATGGACTCTATTCCTACCGGATATTTATCTACATTTTATTTTATTTGTACCATTGTGGTACCCCATTTTTCACCCAATATCTTAGTTTTTATTTTGTAGATAGGTGGCATTGCCAATAGGCATGTACCGAGTTCCTTTGCAAAGTAGCAGCTCTCAGGCATGTATCAGAGAGTGTATGTCCCAATCTTCAAATCTGTGACCGTTATGGGTTTCTCAGATTAGACCAGGCATGGGCAACTGGCGGCCGCATGCTGCCCCCACCCCGTCTTTTTGCGGGCCTCGGATGAATTTAGAAAAGGGGGGGGGAATCTTTTTTAGCATGTTTGAACATACATTTGTTGTAAAGTTACTAATGGAACCAACAGTAATGTCATGGTCAGTGAAAGCTGTTGTAATGTTGTTCTAAGTGTAGCTGAGAATGTGCTGATATTTGAGCCGTAAAACACTTGATGAAACCTATTACAGAAATATCAAAGTGGTGAAAACATCCAAAAAACATACAGTGTTCAAAGGGTTCACGTGTTTAATTACACGGTAGCGAACATGCTGAATCCCGGGAGAGATGAGCAGATCGGGAAAATGGTGCATTGTTCAATATATTAAAATTGCCCAGATATACGTGAACTAGCATCAGAGCTAGTTTAATTTGAATGTATTTGTTAATAAATTAATCTGCTGCCCCCTGATGACTAGTACATAATATCTGTGACCCCCATCCAGGTTGCCCATCCCTGGATTCGACAGTCCTAACTAAAAAGTGAATACCAAATGTTTGGGGATAACAGAATACAACCGGGAATTAATTTGAAAAATAAAATGTAGATAATTATCAAGGAGGGATGGAGTCAGTTTCAGTCAGATTGTTTCGAAAATAATCCAACACACAGGCCATCTACCATTAACCTTGATAAAATACTCCAAACCAGTTTGAGTCCTGTAGGACATTTTTGGTATATAAAAGAAAAGCTAATGTCTAATTTTACATTTCATACATTTGGGCATAGGTAAAGACTTAGATTTTTGGTCTGAACAAGACTCCAAATAACTGATATTTTTTCAATTTCATGAGGAGTGAAAATAGTGAAAATTCACAGTATTAAGAAATCATAGTCATGTTTTTAGTGATGTTAATTTTAATTATAAATTATTAAATGAATAATGCCTGTTTACTTAAGTGAATATGACTAATTGTGTTGCAAATATGTAATGAAATTACAGAAAAATTTATAAGCGATCAAATGCTTAATATGATTCAGTATTTTCAAAGTCAAGGTGATATGTCATTTTTGACACGTTAGCTCTTTATGCAGACATATTCAATCTCAATTCACTGCAGATATTTAAGACTTGAAAAAACATGGTTGCATAAAAACTCAATGTATATTTTACCCTATTTCTATTATCAAAATTTGCACTGTTCTTCTGCTAAATATGTTCTTGCAATGTCTTTAGTGGACATTTTTGAAAGTAGACCTCTTAGCAGCTGACTTGATTCAGCTACTTCACGAAAACAGATGTATTCACACCATAAAGAAATCCTACCTAGCAACAGGGAGCAGACCGATAGCACTTTGGAAGTATTTAGCGTTGTCCTTGTACCAAAGCCTGTGACTGGCTATAATAGCAAGCTACAGTGGAGGCAGATAAATTATATTAACTTTTTGCGTTCAGTCAAAACTTTTAAAGATTGGGTTAAAATATTCTACATGTTTAATCACAGAGGATCTACTGAAGGTACTCAGCAGAGTCATCGGTACAGGCCATTGGTTGCTAACGGTAGATACGGTAGATAAACAGCCAACCGACATCTTGGTCAGACTGTTTCTGCCTTGAGATCTGGCTTGTGTCATCAGCCTAGTCAAGCTGTTAGGCTCTCATTGAGTGACATAAAATGGGTGAAGAAAGACTAAATGGTGAGGCATAGAAAAATAAATTAACAATGAGAAACAAATGAAAGAAAGCATTGTGACTGAGAGGGCGGGATGGAAACAGAGAAGTATTGACGGATGGAGAGAGTGCAAAATGAGGAAGATGTGCACGCGGACCAGACTGAAGGCACTATGTTTTGCTTACTATTCACATGAAGAGTACGCGGCTTGTTCATTGCTTGAAGGGGTACGGGAAGTCTCTCATACAAAATGACTTCACTTCTTCAATGTCCTTCCTGTCTTTCACCAGGAGAGCGAGGCCAGTGCATGCTGGACACCCCTCCCAAGATACTGTTCTGTGACCTGCGTCTTGACCCTGGGGAGAGCAAAACCTGTGAGGGAACCGGCACCCTCGCTCTCTTACATACGCATACAGAACAGATACATGGGTTATGCGGGGGGGATTCGCTCGGTTCTTTCTGCCCCCCTCTCACTCTGTGCCTCTTCATTCTCTCCTACCTCAGACTCGTACAGCGAGACGGTGCCCGGCGACGGCCCCCCTAGTTTCCGCGGTCAGTCGGTGAAGTATGTCTACAAGCTGACCATTGGGTGCCAGAGGGTCAACTCCCCCATCAAACTGCTGCGTGTCCCCTTCAGAGTCCTCGTCCTGCACGGTGAGTCACCGCCGGACCCTCTCGTGGAGAACATCCAACGTCACGTTGTACGTTTTCCCAGGCAGCCATTGAAAATAAGATTCTTCATTGTCTGAATGAAGCTGTTGTACAGTAAACTTGTTTGTGTACAATCATAACAATCACGGCACTAAACTGCTGTAGGCTGCCTGTGATGAAACACAAGTGGAATGTTTTCCTGTTAGGAAATGTAGTTTCATAGCTGATACATACTAGTTTTGGCGTGTCTCTCTGTTGACATTCTGCAGAATAGATAAGCAGTACGTCCGATCGTAATCGATCTCAGTATCAAACCCCAATATATAGAGAAGTGTGAATAACCATACACATACACTGCTCAAAAAATTTTAGGGAACACTTAAATCACACATCGGGTCTCGATGTAGGAAATATATTAAAGATCAAATTCTTTACTGTAATTGGTTGAGTACAAATTTACGTAAAAATGGACAATGGAAACTAAAATCACCAACCGATTGAGGGCTAGATTAAAACTCACACTGAAAATCAAAGTAAACTTAAATCACAGGTTGTTCCAACTTGTGTGAATGTCATCACGGCAACTCATCATTTGACTCATAGGTGTGTCTGGCCCCCGCGTGTGTGTATGCACTCCCGACAACGTCTGGGCCTGCTCCTGATGAGACACGGATGTTGTCCTGGGGGTTCACCTCCCAGACTGTTGCGCTACATGGCAGCATGTATGTACAGGTGGGAAATGAACAGTCGTGCAATGAGGCAAATGCAAGTACAAATGGCAATTCTAAATGTGCAGTGGAGGCAAATTGAAGGTGCAAGGTGGCGTGTGCAATGAGGTGGTGTAGCAGCAATGAGGTTCCCGAGGTTTGTGGAAAATTGTTACCCTTTTTCCTGCCAACATTTTCAAACAACTCAGGAGTTTGTGAATTCAAAGGTAGACTTTATTAAGGTAATAAAAATCTGCAGAGCAACCGATCCATGTTGGTCTGCAGAACCACCGACTTCCTAACTTCGGAAACACTTTAATGCAGTATGGTTAAACAATGAAATTTGCTCCTCCCATTATGCTTATTTCTGAATGGATCGTTCTCGAATCTTCCACCAATCCTATGTGATCTGCCCCATAACACACTGCTAGGAAATGTTGGTGGCGTGATGGTGATGTGATTTCTGCCATTCTCCCAAGATTTTCCCAAGAGAGTCAAGGACAAGCTACATGTCCTTCTGTCCTCAGTATGAGATAAGAACAACCACTCATTGTACTGACTATGAGAACAGTAGCAAGAGTACAGTTGATCACTCTCTTAAAAATTTAATGTGGAAAATCTAAAACAATTCGACTGTTTGGGTTGATATGAGCCCTGGTAAAATGTTTCATCAGTTAACACCCAATTACCATAAAAGTGATCACATAAGACATTCTGTCTACTCTTCATCAGGTTAATGTGAAATAATAACATTTAATGAAAATATCCCAACAGTAGACAACTGCATGTTACAACTGAGAACTTATACTTTGCAAGGCAGTGTCAGAGTTCAGTAGTACAAGGGAGTAGTGCAACAAGGTCCCTCAGAGGCAGTACTAAGCGGTGGGTGTGTGTGGTTATTGATGGTACAGAGTTCAGCAGGGTTACAGTAGAAGAAACAAATCTGTTCCTGAGCCTGCTGGTGCGGGAACAAAGATATGGTTTTCACCACGTGTGGCACAGCCTTCTGGTCGGCCAGGGAGCCTCCACTAAACCACACTGTGGACGCAGTTCATCACAATGCTCTCGATTGTGCAGCGGTTGAAGTTCACAAGGATCTTGGAAGACAGATGCCTTCTTCGGCCTCCTCAAAAAGTACAGGTGCTTCTGCCCCTTTTTGACCAGGGTTGTGGTGTTGAGGGCCCAGGAGAGGTCCTCAGAGATGTGGACACCCACCAATACATAACGTCCCAGCGGTTCTCAAATGAATTCAGGTCTGGGAACGTGAGGGCCAGGCAATTGCACCAATGCCAATGCCGCCATCCAGGAACTGCCTATACTCTCCGGTCACGAGGTCCGGCATTGTACTGCACCAGGAGGAACCCAGGTTCCACTGCACCAGCATAAGATCTGACGATGGGTCTGAGGATTTCTTCCGGGTACCTAACAGCAGTCAGGGCACATGTGTACGTCTGTGCGACCTTCCAATGATATGTCTCCCCAGACCATCACTGACCCACCCCCAAACCAGTCATGCTGAATGTTGCAAGCAGCATAACGTTCACTGCGGCGTCTCCAGACTCTTTCACGTCTTTCACGTGCTCAGTGTGGACCTGCTCTAATCTGTGAAGAGAACAGGGCGCACAGAACCTAGGTATATTGTTAACAGTGTGTCACAAGGTCCCTGTCAAACCTGTGAGATATCTGTTAGGAGGACTTGGGTCTTTGAAATGACACTGGTCAATGTGAGTAATAGCTGTGTTCTCCATAGGCATGCCGGAGCCCCCTTTTCCCCAGGACGAGGAGGTGGCTCCCTCAAACCCCTTCCTGGAGGATGAAGAGGAGGGGGGACGGAGAGACTCACGGCCCCTGGAGAGAGCCTTGGACATGCTGATGATCACCACCTCTCGCCGCTGTCCTCGTAAGTCCAACATGGTGTCCTATTCCTCGGAGGGTGCACCTTTTCGGAACGGTGTTCTGAGGTCCCTATTCTGAGGGACAAGCCCATATTGTGGCCAGCCACAGTTGTTCCGTCTCTGTGACTTGCTGAGAACCTCTTTCCAGACTCCGTCCTTGGTCTCTAAGCTCGCTGTCTTGATTTAGATTGATTAGCAGCGGTGTGACATTTGACCTTTTTTCCACAGATCTGTTCAACATCACTAACATGCGCGGGAAAGTGGCCAAGTTCTGCATCTTCAAGACTGTCTTCAGGCTCGGGGAGGACATCATCGGCACCTTCAACTTCTCAGACGGGGACATTCCCTGTATACAGGTGTGTCTGTGTGTGTATATACACCTCCAGATAAAATTAAGAGACCACTGCACCTTTTTCTTTCCTTTCCCAAAAAGCTGAAAAGGAACGTTTTGAGTAAGGATCAGAAGCATTTAATTTGCAGTGGTCTCTTAATTGTTTCATGATATGTATACGCCTTCGTGACTGTCTAATTCCAGTTGTTTTTACCTGAATGAGGATTTTGTGTGTGCGTGTGTCAGTACTCAGTCAGCCTGCAGAGTGAGGAGGAGGTCCAGCCGGGGTACCAGCGGCGTCCTGGCCAGTCCATCAGTGTGACTGGTCACGGTCGTCACCTGGAGTCCTGCCTCCATACCGCCTCTTGCCACTTCTCCCTCCCCATCCCTCTCAACGTCACCCCCGGCTTCAGCACAGACATCGGTACGTAACACCCCCCGCCAGCCCTTCTAATCAGGGTTCACAACAGGCAAAAACATGACTACAAGTGGTGGTACTTGGGGGGGATTATTTTTTTTGGCATTTGGTTTGTTATTGGCCTATGGGACAGAAAGGGCTGTTTTTCTCAGATAACAGATTTTCCACAAATTCATCATGATCACAAAACAACCCTGTTCGAAGAAACTGATTAAGCCTGGTGTAATGGGCACTTTCAGTAGTGACTTGTCTTGTGCAGTCCACAATTACATTTTATCTGGTAATCTCTCCCTTAAAGTAGTTTATCAGCCCTCCTGGTCTTCTGTCCCTAAATTGTACCTATGTTTGTAACCATCTTGTCTACACCTAGCTAACTGATGTTGTCAATTCTGTTGTACTCCAGTAACCCTGCGATGGCGGCTTCACTTTGAATTTGTCACGTCCAGAGAGCCCATGGAACCACCCACTGTGCTGCAGAACCAATCAGAGGTCATTGTGTGGACAGGAGCGGAGCATGTTGACGTGGATACTTTTAGTTGGGACCTGCCAATTAAAGTGCTCCCCACAAATCCTGCCCTTACCTCCTACGTATCTCAATTCACAGGGACAAACAGTATCAATATCTGAGAGAGAGAGACGTTTGTGTATATACATGTCTGATGAGCAGAGGTGTCGGTTATATATTTGAACAATTATGTATGCCAGATGTAAAGACACCATGTTTTTTTCTTGTTTAGATATTTTGCAGTGTATTCTATATTTTTCTTAAGTCAACCTACTTTCTTTTTTATAGCTTCAAGACAAAGATGACCAATGTAAAAAGCTACTGTCTATTGGGATTGCATACATTTCTGTATTTATTTTTGATCCCCTCATTCAAAACCCTAATTATACAGTACAGTCAAGTTATTTATCTTCATATACAAGAGCTATATGCACTACAGCTGTTGTAATCTACTGTATCTTTTCATTGTGAACAAGATTGTTTAACTATGTATATTATGAGTTATAACTGGGTTTTGAATTTGTTGTAGAAAAAACAATACATTAAAGGAGACAGTTTTGTACTGCACACATCAACAAGTAACCATTTCACTGAGTTACATGTTTATTTGGTTGTGAGCTGAATATAACTGCAATACTGGACAGAACAAATACAACAAGAATTGTTATATATATATATATTACTATAGGAGTTGATATGTACAGTAGTGCATGGCCAGTCAACTTAAATGAAAGATTACATTATTGCAGTTCAACCCCACCTCTGCTTTTCAACCGAGGATCTTATTCTGCTTACAATATGTTAATAGTCATGCAGTTTAAATGTTAACAGATTTCGGGTCTACAGCTGAACTGGAAACGTAGTGTTAGGATAACACTGGAACAAATGAACTGGCGTGAATGGAGTCGATATTCCGACCTGACCGGTGCCACCGAATAGGAGGACGGGCTCATTGTAACGAGTCTGTCCTCTGACTCCTGACTGCCTGGCAGTGGCCCCTGTCCGTCTACTCAGCCAGCCTCAGATAGTTGTCCAGGGAGCCGTGGCGTGGGACCATTTCGTGTCTGTCCCCCGGGACGCAGGGCAGGCGCGGGTCAGCACTTTGGACCAGGATCATTTTGCAGGTCAGAGTCTCCACACGCACCTCGCACCACGCTGGGAAATCCACCGGGCGATGGACCCTTTACAGAGACAGATGGAAGAGGTCCACATGTGGCTTCCTTTACCGGTGCGCAGATTCAACATGATTATATAGGTATTCAATCTTTCGCTTTACTGGTATTGCGGAAATTAATATCACTGGAACAGTGACCGTTGTCTTCAACAAAGCTGCATGCATTTTGGGTCCCTAAGTAACAAAATGAGTTCATTTTGTGGTTTTAAAAACAGATCATATTATGAGAAAAACAAACCTCCCTTACTAGGCCTTACTGTGCCTGAGCAAAACCCGTGCAGCAATGGTATTCCTACTCCCACCCCAGTGAATCTGAACAACCCAGAAACGCCCATTGATCACAGGTGCACCATGTACTCACGTTTCACAGCAGCCAACTCCAACGGGATGCAGACAGGTACACTGCAGACAGCCGTCCTCCATCCAGGACTCTCCCATGGAGTAAGTTCTTCCCTGGTAGATGCACGCGGCTAAAACATAAAGAGAGAACACCACAAGATTTTACCCCACTCATACGTAAAACCCCAGCTATCATTTATCCAAGTAAACTTCAGCCTCCACTTCCATTTATAAATCACTCATTCAACATAAACAGGACAGTTTAGCACCAAAAGGAGTCCACCTCCGGCATAAAAGTGTCGACGATGGACTTTTCTATTGAAAGCTAATTAACCTGCATTAATACCCTGCATCACTGGGCAAAAACTATCAACTTTGAACACGAAATTCACTCAACGGGCCTTAAGCTCAACATAGGATCCCATAGCACCGCTTTGCTTACCTTTGGAGTTGAAGTGGCACTGCATGGGGGCGCCGAGGCTGGGGGTCCAGAGCAGTGTTGCCACCAGGAAGGTAAGCGCCCAGTTCCTTCCAGCCACCATCATCATCATCATCATCATCATGTTCGTGTGTTCTAGTTCTGATCAAGTTCTCAGAATGTTCTGATTCCTCTCTGTAACCTTGCACCTCCATTTATACCCCACCCGACCATCTTTACGACCGCAGCGTGCAGGGTGGAGGTGGGGTTAGTTAGCCCTATCAGGCGGACCGACCAGGGGTG
The DNA here is from genome assembly GCA_016801105.1 of Esox niger. Classification (NCBI taxonomy): domain Eukaryota; kingdom Metazoa; phylum Chordata; class Actinopteri; order Esociformes; family Esocidae; genus Esox; species Esox niger. The sequence goes on from JACXGJ010001951.1 coordinate 21,050, forward strand.
TGGGGTGCGGGTGGTGGGGGTGGCCTGTGGGTGTCACAGGGTTGGGGTTTGAGTTGGGGGGGGCAAGGGGAAAAAGGCTGTGTCTTGGCACTCCGGAGATCAGCTCCTCTTCGCTCCAATGGGCATGACCTCTAAAATGATAGAAACACTGACACATCCTAAAATGACTAAGACAGGAAGGGTAAGAGAGGTGAAAGGAAAGGGGAGTGAGAGATGTGTAAAAGAGAGGGAGGAGAAAAGAGTGAAAGGAAGAAGGAGAGAAAGGTACAAATGAGAGGAGTGATGAGAAGGATGAGGATTGGGCAGAATTAGTGGGAGTTGAGAGGAGGAGAGTAGGAGTCCAGGCCTGTGAAGAACCCGGACCTGAGGCCCACAATTATGAATGGTTAACATGACTCCAATACTGGTCCATCCAAAAATCACACTCTGGATTATTTTGTTCTTTAATTCACAATACAATACACGTGCTATGTCTTCAGGACAGTGCTGTGTAGGTTTCTTTATTTTTTTAATCTTTGTTGTCTCATTTTCTACAACGAAATGTGTTGCTATGTGGTTATGAAGACATTTTCCCTAGCTACCTACTGCTAAGGGGGTCAGCAGCCTTCTGCCTCGACTCCTGTCCACCTTATTTCTGTGATCTCCTGTGGGCCACGACCAGCAGGAGCAGTCAGTCGACCCCCAGGGGAGTGCAGACGGAGGTGCTGGAGTTTGGGAGGAGGTGGTGTCTGCTGCTATGAGTGCTGCAGACTGATTAACTTGTTTTAAGAGGTAGTGACAATAAGATTTTGCACAGAAATGTCCCAGATCTGTGGAAAATCCACAACACGCTAGATATTTAGACATGGGTATTGTCCTCATTTACTTGAAGTAGAATAATCCAAACAAATCTCTCATAAGCGTTTGTAGACTTTTGTACACGCAATCTTCCATTAAGGATGACATGCACCAGGAATTCATGGTGACAGCCTTAATGTGATGTGAAATGGAAAAGCATGGAGACCATCTCACTCCCATGTCACCAATGAACTGTAAATCCAAAAAGACAATGGGTGTGACACTGAAGCCACGGTTTTAAGAGGTCTTCTCTCCTTGACACCTCATCAAATGGCCTCAATCTAAGAGTTGGAACCTGTCATCACACCGTCATAAGCTAATTGTACAGGACCCATAGGTTTTGGGAGGAGAGAATAATTGTGCTCTCCAAAATGGCACCATATGCCCTGTGCAATGTATCACTTTAGACAAGACCCTTTATTGGCTCAGGTCAAAAGTAGTGTACTAGATGGGGAATATGATGCCATTTGAGACTCAAACTTTATTTGCACAGGGTGCTTGGGTGACAAGGCCCCAGAGTCGGGACATGACCAACTCCTCCTTAGATGAAGACAATTTAGCTGTGGAGCAAGAGAGCCAGCAGCAACTCTGAGTCACACACACACACACACACACACACACACACACTGAGTCACACTAATGCGGGACAACCCAGCACATCAGGGCCCTGCTGTCAGTAGCACCCCTGGCCACCGGGGGAGAGCTATCAACACTCGCTTCACTTTTGCAGGGTACAAGGGGACATGGGCGTAAAAGAAAAATTGTGAGGCCCCTGGGGTCCATTGTTAAAAAGTTGTTCCCTCATCACAGGTTTTTCCCATGATGTCTGTTTGCACTCCTAAGACTTGATAGCGAAAGTGGAAGGAGATGAGCTAATGTTTTGTTCTGGCTGAGGGAGCGTTACCTCGTTACCTCGCATAGGTCGACTCTACGAGACCCAATCACGCGTCCTGCACAAACTCCATTTGTTGAGCGTTTGACACTATGCAGACACAGAAGGAGTAGAGGAGTTGGGTATGAAATTGTTCTTTCTTTCACTGTGATTCACACACACACACACACACACACACCCGGGATCCAAACTTCTAAGGTGGTGTTTAAGTGGGGTGTGTCATTGCAGAGGGGAGGGTTTGGGTTAGTAAGAGGTACCTCTGCAGTGTTATGTGTTCCAAATGGCACCATATTCCCTACATAGGGCACTGTTGTTGACCAGAGTGAAACGGTCATCTCTAGTCATAAGTGCACCATGAAGGCAATAAGGTGCCATTTGGCACACAGTCCAGTTGTTGTAGAGACTGGACACTGACTCATCACCCTGGGTTATGTAACTAGGGCTGGATTCATTAAGAATCCAGAGGAAGCAAACAGGATGAAACCACCAGGGGCCTTTCTGAGTTTGTCCAAAAGTAACTCCTTTTTTTGCAAAACGTTTCTATTATGCTTTCTTATGAATACACCATTGATAGGGGTGTCAGTAGCAGGGGGTCAGGATGATTTAAATATAGGTTGGATGGTGGTTGAAGTTCCTCAGCTTCAGTTAAACTGAGAAAAGCACAAAGAGGAAACATGGTCAGTTCGTTCTAATCTGGTTGTTGAGTCACTGCCACCAAAATAACAACCCTACAAATATGCTCAAATCATGAGATAAGGTTCAGTTTATTACCTGTTGTAGTTTATTTTTTGCTTTTTTACATAACATATGCTCCAATCAGGCCAGTGTAAAGTTGGCATGCTGAAATGTAAATGTAAAATGTGTAATTTGCACATGCTTAATAAAATGTGTAGATTAAAGAGAAACGTGTTGCAAAAAAAGTATCATTTGCCGAAAATGTATGTCACATACTGATGCTATTCCTTTAAGATAGCGAGTAAACCCCGCCCCAAAGTAAATTTGTTATCAGGAAGTGAGTGAATCATCAGCGATCATCAGACCTGCTAAATCAACATTGGACAACAACGATTGGCAAAACATGCTGTCCTTGACGATGACTTGACATTGATTACTTTTTCCTGACATTAGACATAGACTTCAGTTTGCTGTGCTCACAACATAGCTAAAACAACAACATCATTATGTCCGAAAAGACATGTTGCTATAATGTAATTACAGCGAATCTATAGAATAAATGTACTAATTTCAGTCTGACTGATTGTCTATAAACTGACTTTATTTAAGGATTATTGCAAGCTAACTGATAGAAAAAAACGACTGTTTGAGTTCTACTTAAGATTTTTTTGCACTGAATGAGACTAGGCCTTCCAGCAAGCCCACTGCACTCTCCGGAAAGACTAGCTGCACTACAAGTATATAATCTTGTTATAATCTGCTACTTCATGAGGAACGTTGGTTATCTTTTTGCTTGTATGTTTTAAACAAGATGGACACAGACAAGTTTAACTATGTTTACAGTTGTGACTTGGACATTAATGTTCAACTGAAAATGTAAGTATTTAGTATTTATTAGGCAACTGGTACTGCCAACTAAGTATTTAATTAGATCGCTGCTTGAAAGGTTCTTACAAGCTGTCAGCAACGAACAATAGCAGTCCGTTAAGGTTATAGCATGTTTAATTCTGTCTAAAGCATGATGACAGGAATGTAAGTACACCTCGAGTCTCTAAAATCAAAGTCATTCTGTATGAAACATTTGGGTAGCAGTCCTTAATTCCGTCGTTACATTACTGACTACGTAATTATTTGTCTTCAAGTAGCCTGGCTACATTGACACAAGTCGTTTCATGGCTACTTAAGCGGGTGCCAGGACAGGGCTCTTTGTGAAACAATCTGCGTGTTGTTGAGATCATGTTCATTCTGACCGCTCATCGGCCTCGTGCTTCTCACGTGACGTCTCTTAACGAGCTAGGCTGGGTTGTGTGGCCCGTAAATAACGTTCATAATTCTCAACAAACCGTGTAGAGTAGCGCCTCCCGCTATGCCGTTACGCACTGGAATAATAGTGTGATGTATTTAATCATTTCGTATGTGTCAGCGGACTGTTAGCTGTTGTCTTACTCTCAACTAAAGCATAATGCACAAAGAAATTGCAGTTCTTGTTACTTAACAAAATATAAACCGATTTGAAAGGTTACCATAGATTCAGGGACCCCATGGTTATAGGGAAAATATGGTGTCAAATGCCCTCCTCCAGTCTGTCTCCTCTTTCCTCCTTAATTACCCTCTCACTTCCATGTAACAGAGGAAGTTTGGAGGGCAAACGGGAGCAGAAGAGCTACAAAGCCCTGCTGCAGGATCCAATGTTGCGGTTCTCTGGCCTCTACCAGGAAAACTGCTCCGACCTCTATGTTACCTGTCAGGTGTTTGCAGAGGGTAAGCCCCTGGCGCTACCCGTACGCACCTCCTACAAGGCCTTCAGTACCCGCTGGAAGTGAGTGACACCCATTTCCGGGTACCAAATGACACCCCATTACCTACTTCCTGATACACAGTTGAGAAATTGTCTTTGGTTGGTCTTTGTGTATCTCACGTTGTATTCCAATCTCTGCCGCAGATTGAAAAAACAAACATTGTTGAGGTTAACCTGGTCTCCTCCCTCCTCCTGCCCCCACCCCTCCTTCCCTTAGCTGGAATGAGTGGCTCAGGCTGCCTGTGAAGTACCCGGACCTGCCTCAGAGTGCCCAGGTGGCCCTAACAGTGTGGGACGTGTATGGACCGGGCCGGGCCATCCCTGTTGGGGGAACCACAGTCACCCTCTTTGGCAAATATGGGTGAGTCCAGCCTCTCTCGGCAAACAGGAAACCTAGTTTACATTGCCGTAACGTGTCAGCAATGTGACGGTTGTTGTTGTCTTTGTATACAAGAGTCACTGTATTTCATGCTGGCTGCAATGTCAGCATCAATTCTAAAGTAATTCCAGTTGATTCGGATAAGGAATCAAATGTTCTCTTGAAAAAAATTACAGAGGATTTGGAATAGAACCTGTCCCTGGTTGACTGTATATCACTGTGTGTGACTTTTTCTGAGTTCAGGGCTCTTGACCGCTGATGGATCCACTGTCCCATTTCTATATCCCCCTTTTCTCTGGGCAGGATGTTCCGGCAGGGCATGCATGACCTGAAGGTGTGGCCAGGGGTGGAGGGGGATGGAGGGGAGCCCACGACCACCCCGGGTAGGACCAGCACCAGTCTGGCTGAAGACCAGATGGGGCGACTGGCCAAGGTTAGCGATGGGGCCCCCTGGGGGTTGGGGCTGGGGTGGGTGTATGTTTGACCAGGGAGAATGAGTGTGTGGGTATGTGTGATGTACTCCTTTGAAAGGCCCCATCTAAATCGCTGTCTGTTCCAGGCTCCTGACCTGGAGTTTCTCGGTGATGTGAGTACTAGGGGTTGAAAGATGTGAAAAGGGGGTCGCAATGGTGTATGTATGTATGTGTGTGTGTGTGTGTGTGTGTGTGCGCAAGTGTGTGTCTAGGCCTGTGTGCTTTGACCTTTGTGAACATATAAGGGCCTGTATTGCTGCTACTTTCAGACTTGGTTTTTGTTGCGGTGTGTGTGCATGGCTTGGCCATGTGTGTAAGGAATATGCCATGTCAAGCCCTCTGCCCTTTTTACACGAGAAACAACTAAGAGGCATTAGCATAGAATGTTATTTCCCCAAAAAATACAAATAAAATGGTTTAATTGTACCCCCTGGGAGTGTTGACTGTACTGACAACTAGCTGTTGAGAGTGAACACTAACATTCCTGGAGAATGTTGTGCTTGCGCTCTGACACACACACTGACTCCGAGTGGATTGGCCGCTGAGTGTGTGTTCTGTATCTCCGTCGCACTGGATTGGCCATTGGCACCCCAAGCTGCACTCTGATTGGTCAAGCTAGCTCTCGAGCATATCTGCTACACCATTTCTGCATCCTCTCTTCCTAACCTCTCAATCTCTAGTCCAATGCTCTAGTCTTTCCTTGCTCTCGTCAATCGCTCCCCCCACCCATCCATGCCTATTGCTCTCCCTCTTTCAAGTTGACCAAGGCCCACCGGCAGGGTCACATGGTGAAGGTGGACTGGTTAGATCGCCTGACCTTCAGAGAGATCGAGATGATTAATGAGGTGAGTTAGATGCCGGTCTGCTGACTGTTATTACATTGTTTTTATGCCAGATGCTGCAAATCTGTGCTATTCTACCCATTTAATTCTGAACATGAATGAAATGATGTAAAAACAACCAAATTATGTTTTTTGAGGGACCTGTTCTGTACATTTCCTACTAGTCAAAACAGAAGAAAAATATTAAAGCAATGAAAGTATGCAAAATACAGCAGAGATGCTAGTCGACTGAGATGCCATGCAATCGATTAATTGTATGTACTAATAAAAAAGCAAAACATTAAGCTCTATAAACTACAGAAAAGTTTAATTTAGTTTTTGTTCTGTACTGAATTACTTTGTTTGGTGGTTTCCACAGAGAGAGAAGCGCAGCTCCAACTTCATGTATCTTATGGTAGAGTTTCCTCGTGTCAAAACTGGAGAGAAGCCGGAGTATAGTATTGTCTATTATGAGAAGGTAAGGACACACACATTGCATGACATTGAGCTCTTGTTTATTTCTGAACAGTTGATTTGTTAATGGCTGTGGTGATAATGTAGCTGATTGGCTGACTGACTTTAACCCCTCCTCCTCCAGGATGGTGATGATGCTTCACCGGTGCTCACCAGCGCGGACATCGTCAAAGTCCCCGACCCACAGATGAGCATGGTGAGACGGCACACACATACAATACTGGATAGAGCATATAATGGATACTTTTAAATAGGCGTTCCGGCTATCCTGGAACTTTTCCTTTTGACAAGCAAAATGAAGGCCCACCTCTAGATGTAGGGCAGAGCTAGTCAACCTTCACCTCAGGGACCCTCAGCCATTCCGTGCAGTTGATCTCGTCCGGAGCTAGCACACCGGATGAGACTGGTCCGCTAATCGTTTAGCTGTCGATTAGCGAATCAGATATTCCGGTTCAGCGCTACAGAAAACCTCCGGGGGTTCCTGTGAAGAGGGCTGTGTACTTCTGAAGTCGGCCGTTAAAGGATTGTCATGTCATCAGCTTCATCTTGCTTGAGGAACAATAGTGGAGCAATAGAGAACAACAGGGGAAAGCTCCCTCGCACTCTATATATCTGGACTACCTGTTGTGATGGAACGTTTGTTAACTAAAGCTGTTAAATTAGCTAAAATAAGAATGAAGGTGGCTTTTGATGTTTTTGCCATTGATAATGTATTGAATTTAACGTGTAGACGATGTCCCTCTGCCATAGGAGAACCTTGTTGAGAGCAAGCACCACAAACTGGCCCGTAGCCTGCGGAGTGGCCCGTCGGACCACGACCTGAAGCCCAACGCTGCCACGCGAGACCAGCTCAACGTCAGTGCCTCTGCTCGTGTTTGAGTGTGTTTTTGTGGATTGACAAATGTTTCACCTTCAGTCCGTCCATCTGCAGGTCATAGTGAATTACCCCCCAACGAAGCAGCTTAGCTCCGAGGAACAGGATCTGGTGTGGAAGTTTCGCTACTACCTCACCACACAGGAGAAGGTGTGTGTTCTGCCGTGTTGTCCCCCGGTCGGTTTCTTTGTGCGCAGACGCAATGCATGTTGCGCCAGTTTTCCTAGCCGTTTGGGTTTGTCGACGCGTTTTGTCTAGCTACGGGCTAATGATGACAGTATCGCGTGTCCTTCCTCCAGGCGTTGACGAAATTCTTGAAGTGTGTGAACTGGGCCCTCCCCGGCGAGGCGAAGCAGGCCCTGGAGCTGTTGGGGAAGTGGAGGCCCATGGATGTGGAGGACTCCCTGGAGCTCCTCTCCTCCCAATTCACGAATCCTACCGTTCGGCGCTATGCCGTGACCAGGCTGCAGCAAGCGGACGACGAGGTATGCGCGGAGGGGTGGGGGGGGCTGTGTATGGAAGAGTGCAAACGTATGTGTTTCTTCTGGAGGTATACAGCTGACACCACGCACACCCACTCACTGAACCTTCCCGTTCTCCAGGACCTTCTGATGTACCTGCTCCAGCTGGTCCAGGCTCTGAAGTACGAGAACTTTAATGACATCCAGGGAGGCCTGGAGCCAGGCAGCAAGAGGGACAGCCAAGGCCTGGGAGAGAGCTCCACTCTCGGGGACCTGGACAGGTGAGGGGGAGGTCGAGGGGCTGGAGGTTGGCCTTATGGATTTATACACCTTTGTTTTACTCTGACATAACCAAGGAATCAATGGGCTCCATGGAATAGCTTAAGGCCGGGAAGATGTTGGGACTGGTACTTGGCCTTTTTTGGCCAGAAACGCTCCTGTCCCTAGTCTAACTCGTTCTAACAGGACTGATTTCATGTCTGTAGTTCCCAGATGTTGACTTCAGCTGTGCCCTCTCCTGTACTGAAGGGAAAAGAAGGGGCAGACAGTGAGAGTGTAGAGGTAAGAAGTGTCCTCGAGTCCGAGAGGGCTGTGGCTAAAGACGTCTTTGACTGAATAAATGGAGACATTGTTATCTTAGGCTGTAATTCTTGTTTGTTCTGTGTCCTCTGCAGCAGGACCTGTGTACTTTCCTCATCTCCCGGGCTTGTAAGAACTCAACCCTGGCCAACTACCTCTACTGGTGAGTGTGTGAGTGTGTGAGTGTGTGAGTGTGTGAGTGTGTGAGTGTGTGAGTGTGTGACTGTGGTGTAGCGGCTGTTTGTTGCATATTCCAGGATCTGCGTTCACAGTGTTCCTGTCATTGTCTGTTGTGACAGGATTGTTATGCCTCCCCTCAGGTTTCCACTCTGCTGAGAATTTACCAGTTATGAAATTGTTAAAGAGCTTCTTTAAACACTTTGAATTAGTAAAACAAATAGAGTATATAAAAATTTACCGACATGTTGAATTAACCCTAAACTTAAATTACACCACTGTCATTATAATGAACAAAATATATAGTAAAAAAACTAAACAAAACGCTGAATATTTTGTGGTTGTTGCGGTTCTGCTTTTCTATAGGTCGTTCCCTTAAGGGGCTGTCAAGGTTCCCCCTGAGGGATATTCGGGTGCTCAGGTTTCTCACGGATAATGACTGGTATATAAGGCCTGTTCAAGTGGAACACCGCCAGTTTTATGGGGAAATTCCACAGCTCAATGAACACATCACGTCTGACAGACCAAAGCAACATGCATGTACCTGGACCACACCTCAACATTAGCTATTTGACATGCTGTATTATGGGATAACAAGGTGATTTGTCAGGCTGATTGGCTGTTGGCTACAAAAGCGCCTGTAATAGTTTTCACCTTTGGCTAAAGAAAGTGTTTGAGTATAAACCCATCTGAACAGGTGCAAGGTTGCTGTGGATCATCTAACTTACATTTTGTCCGCTATGTGGGCGTGGTGACGTATATTTAAGAAGCCACTCTCCGTCGTCGGTTTATTCCACTGGGATGTCCGAAATGTTCCCCAACTGAGGATTTAAAAGACAGAGGATCGTCAGTCCCGCTCCATGCCATTGTGCAGAACTGTTTCCTGGCTGAGGCTTACAAATGAATTGTGCGCGTGTGTGCTTCATTAGGTACGTGATTGTAGAGTGTGAGGATCAGGACACCCAGCAGAGAGACCTGAAGACCCACAAGATGTACCTGAACGTCATCGGGAGGTTCAGCCAAGCCCTGCTCAAGGTCTGCTTTACCACCGTACAGCCACACTCTCACCTGCATCTCATACAGCTGTTCTGGCTGCCTGATGTAAGGCGCCACAGAACGGTCCTACCTAGCTGACTAGCCATTGGAAATAAGCGTTAGTTTTGAAATGACCTGCCTGGTAAATCACGAATATCAGGGCGGTATATTGATTTCGTGCATCTGAAATGAATCATTAGACACTGACCTAGTCCTCCCATCTCCTCGTCTCCCGTTTGTCTTTTTTCTGCGTGTCTCCAGGGTGATAAGAGTGTAAGGGTGATGCGGTCTCTACTGGCGTCCCAGCAGACGTTTGTAGACAGACTGGTACAGCTGATGAAGGCCGTTCAGAGGGAGAGCGGCAACCGCAAGAAGAAGGTAGGTCAGAGACTCGTACTGTTCACCGTCCCAGTCGAGTGTCTTCCTTTTATACCCAGTGAGGAAAGTCACATTTATATGTCCTACTGAATCTCCAGGTAGCTTCAAAACAGGCAAGGGAGAATCCATTTGAGAGGGCTGAGAGTTCAAAGGAGACGGTCCTCCGCAGCTAATTGACGGTTTGCTGATGTAACTCGAGCATGACCCATGGTCTTCGTTGTGCCGGTTGACAGTGGCGCCCCCTGTGTTTCAGACGGAGCGACTGCAGGCTCTGCTGGCGGACAATGAGAAGGTGAACCTGTGTGAGATTGACCCCATCCCACTGCCCCTGGAACCCTCGGTCAGAATCAGAGGCATCGTACCCGACACGGCCACGCTTTTCAAGGTACAGCAGTCTTCCCTCACTTCCTGCCCAGCCCTCCCCTCTGGTTTTGTGTGTAGAGGTTTTCTCACGTAGCAGATATTAATCAGATGCTATGTGGGCGTTCCCGCTGTGTTCGTTTTTGTTGTAACCTTGGTCACACACCGTTTCAAATGGAAAGATCGGAGAGTAGCTGCTGGTTCTGACAAAGGATCTCATCGGCGTATCTCGGTGTGTTTGTAGAGTGCTCTGATGCCAGCCAAGCTGATCTTTAAGGCAGAGGACGGCGAGATGTACCCTGTTATCTTTAAACATGGGGACGACCTGAGGCAGGACCAGCTCATCCTGCAGATTATCTCCCTTATGGACAAGGTCAGCAACCAATGCGCTGCGGCTTGGGGCGGTCTGGTAGCCTGGGGCCTCTGCCGTGTTGGACATGTACCGCTGAAGCATGGAGTCTAGTTCGGCTACCTGGTCCTCTCTTTCACTCATTTATGGTGTCATATTATGAATAGATAGTATGGATCAAAGATAATATGATCATTCTTCAAACTTTTAATTCAATCTCTAAAGCATTACTGCTACATGAGGAGTTGTGGAAAGAATGTCCCAGAATGTTCTGGAAGTTTAGATGGCTGAGTATTGTAAATTACATTGTAAACTCTTTTCAGTTGCTGAGGAAAGAGAACTTAGACCTCAAGTTGACGCCTTACAAAGTGCTGGCCACAAGCACCAAACATGGTGAGAACTAGCCTATAACATTACACTGATGGAGCTTAACACCGTGTGTTAGTTAGATTTTGTCAGATTGTCCTTGACCCCTGTGTTGTCCTTCCTCCAGGGTTCATGCAGTTTGTCCAGTCAGTGCCAGTGGCTGAGGTCCTGGCCACAGAAGGAAACATCCAGGTAACATTCATCTTTAAAAACATCCCTTTATCTACAGTTTTCTTTACTTTTTCATGTTTGTATATTTGTGTGGTGTACTTGTGGACCGGGATATTAAAGAGACTAGTGATTTCAGGGGCGTAACCATGACTTAGGCTGTAACAGTGTGTGAATCCTCACCTGTTATTTCTCTGTAGAGTTTTTTCAGAAAACACGCCCCCAGTGACAAGGGGCCCTATGGCATCAGCTCTGAGGTGATGGACACCTACGTGAAGAGCTGCGGTGAGCCCGCCCCCTCTAACCTCCCTAGACCAATCCCCGGCCTCGTTCTCGTGACATTCCTCACATTGTTTTGACAACGACACTGACACGCTGTTGTCTCCCCTCTGCTGGTCATTCCTCCAGCTGGTTACTGTGTCATCACATACATCCTTGGCGTGGGAGACCGACACCTGGACAACCTGCTCCTCACGAAGACGGGTGGGTCCAGAGGCATCGTCTGTCACGTTAGAAGCTGGTTGATCTCTTTTACATTGTCCTTTCCCAAGCTCCGTGTGGTGTCTGCCTCGTGACAACCGCCGTTGTTAAAGAACAAAAAGAAAAGGTCTATTAAATAGCTTTCCATCTTCCAAATTTCAGGAAAGCTGTTCCACATTGACTTTGGCTACATCCTGGGTCGTGACCCCAAGCCCCTCCCTCCGCCCATGAAGCTGAGTAAGGAGATGGTGGAGGGGATGGGTGGCATGCAGAGCGAACAGTACCAAGAGTTCCGGAAGCAGTGTTACACTGCCTTCCTTCACCTCAGGAGGTAGCGCACACACACATACGCACACGCACTCGCACTGTTTCTCATTTTTTCTTTGTTCATCATCCTGCCATTTGTCCCTGTCTCTCTGCCTCCAGGTACTCCAACCTCATCTTGAACCTGTTCTCCCTCATGGTGGATGCCAACATTCCCGACATCGCCCTGGAGCCCGACAAGACCGTTAAGAAGGTGCGTGCGTTCCACGGTGAAAATGCTAGTCGTGGCGAAACCACTACGTGCTTCGCCAGAGTCCTTTATTGAAGGGGCAGACCCAGTCATTGGTTGAGTGTTGCGCGTCTTCCCCCGCCACCAGGTGCAGGACAAGTTCCGGTTGGACCTGTCGGACGAGGAGGCGGTACACTACATGCAGATCCTGATCGACGAGAGTGTGGGAGCCCTGTTTGCCGCTGTGGTGGAGCAGATACACAAGTTTGCCCAGGTGTGTGTCTCACGACGGGGACGTTCAGTTTGTCCAGGTGTCTCACGACGGGGACGTGCAGTTTGTCTCGACCGGCTTTTCTATGTAGTACTGATTACATGTAGCCGTTCTTAATTCCATAACCCTGATTAGTGGCCTTGGGGTTAGAATGTGACCATCAACCAGAGGGTGGCTGGATCAACTCTCAAACCAGCAATGTGTAACATCTGTCGTCTTTTCCTTGAGCAAGACACTCAACCCTAATTTCTAGTTAGTCTGACCTTTTGGGGTTATTAGTCCATAGCATACAATCACCAATCTGTTGTTTTTAGTATTTTGCAAGGACTACCAATGGATATACATTTCTAAGCGGCACGCGGGTTGATTGTGTTTACGTGGGTTGTCTGTTCTGGCTGTGAGGATCGCCTAACAGCTGCATTGTCTCTCACACATCAGTACTGGCGCAGATGAGAAGGTCTGGAAGATCATCCGCCCGAGACGTGACTGAGCGACAGATGGAGGGTACTGATGCCACCACACCAGTGACCCATTAACGCCAGCCCACCCCCCCCTTCCTGCAGGTGGGTTTCCGCTTGTGTGAGACCGAGACGATCTGAACAGAGCCCAATAATGAACTGCCAACCTCTGTTCGCTGCAAGAAAGAGAACACAAGGACTACGCGGCTTCCGTTGAGAATGTGTATATTTTATAGATATATATTATTAATTATTAAAGAAATGAAATGTATGGCCAAATAAAAACCACATTGACACAGTCATTGCAGGCTCGTCTGTAACACTGGCAGTGAGTAAGTGTTGTGTTTCGGGGAATGTTTACACCGTTGGGATAAATCCGGTCATGGCTTCAGTGTAAACGGGGCCTGAGTCTTATGGTACATTTAAGCCGTTCGGCAGACGCTCTCATCCAGAGAGACGTACAGTGGTGGGTGCATACATTTTCATAGTTTGTTTTTGCACCCCCCCGTCTCTTGGGAACCCAACCCAGAACATTAGCTCCCGCGCGATCGGCACGCTCCGACCAAGTGATCGAAGCGGGACGGTCGACCAGCGGGCAGCGGCGGACTGGAATGTTTTCGTCAGCTTTGCGTCCAGGAGAGAGCCACGCAGATACGTGCAGTCTTTATGGCCCTTACGATGCCGTTGACACGATGAACGCTTATGACTGGCAGGGCCTACTGGCCAGTCGTACACCATCTGGGGATGGTTATTATGATGGCTATGCTGGGGGTGAAAACACACGGTTAACGCCGTGAGTCACGGGGCGGGTGACTCAGGGTTTCCTGTATGAGAGAGATGAACCACCATTTCCTCTCTTTCAGAGGCACATCGCTCAATACGTCTTATCTCGGTGACCAAGGGCAATATACATTTCCTGAAATGATTGTACTCATTTTCCTTGGGAAATACATGTGTTATTTCTACAGAGCGTCATATGGTTATTTCTAACCGTTCCTAAGTTCCACCTTTACAAATGTAGATATTCAATATGGAAACAGTGCAGTGGAAAGGATATCTTTTGCTTTTGTTTACACCAAATACTGTCAGTCTCAAACCCAAACTTTGTATTTGATAATGATTACCAAATACTTATTTCATGATAGTAATGACCAACTTTATGCAACGCTCACTTGTTTGGTCTGCAGATTTCTGAGAAATATACATTAGACTACAGAACTTCTGCAAGTCGATTCCAAGCTTTTTTCATTTTGGAAAATAAGTGTTCTCCAACATTGACAGGGCAAGTCTTATCCAAATGTAGCCAGGGTTTGAATTGTTTCTCATCATTTTCATTATTGAAATGTCTTGAAATCATCAATTATGGCTCCAATGAGTCTGTATTGCTGGAGCACTGTGGTAGGTTCTTATTTAGCTGACCTAAGAATGAATGCAGTCTTCATAAGTGTGGTAATGTTACCTTTAAATATCAATCTGTCTACAACACGGTAGAACTCATTGCACTTTATTAAGGATTGTGTATTTACCACTTTAAAAATTATACAAAATACGTAATACAAAGGTGTTCTGTATGTCGTTTTATCAAACCTTTTCCACACAAGCTTTTGAAATGAGTCATTTAATGAATCAGTCAATTTACATTTTGTTTTGGAATGAGCAAAAGACAAATCACAATGAGGCAAATTAAACATCTATCATGAAACAAAATCCTGCAATTATACAACTAGCATGATGCAAAAACCATGACTGGGATTCAATCATATCTGCCATCACATTGTTTACCCTATTTACAATATTCATTCTGTCCACCCATGTCTTATTCTGAAAACATAGCTGTTCTGGGCCAGTGGCCTGGTCATTTGTCTTCATCCCATGCCCGTCACCAGTTGGTCTATGAGTTAATTTGACCATCGTGAAAAAAGCTTCCGCGTAAATATTACAATGAGTGTTTGAGTGCATTGACGCCTACGTCTTATGTGCTGAACTCAAATGCCTGCTTTTATTTTGCAGAGCTCATGTCCTTAATTTCAAGCTGTTTTAGGCTTGTGGGTTTTATCTAGCTACGCTGTCTGTGCTTTCACATAGGCATTTTGCTTTCTATCCTTCACTTCATGAGTATGAAACTTGACATTTAAAGCTCAGTATATACTGAGTGGAAAGCAAATGTATAATTATTCAGGGTAATGCAGCCAAGAAGAAACGTTTCAGCTGACATTATTTATGTTTTTTTTTCCTCCAAAAAGGTCACCCTGTCGTAAACCGCACAAAACCCCCTATCAAACTGCACCAGCACCACCTCATTAGCAGCAAAACCATCCAACACTCACCAGTGGGGAGCTGACCCACGAGGCGTCCATCTTGCATCACATTTCCACTGAATTGACTGCAAACACAGAATGCATAAAACACTGCTCCAAAAAAAACAGTTCATTAGGTGACATTTCTCTGTTGGGTGCCTGAGGAATAACGCTACAGGTATGTGATTGGCAGGCAGACACACACTGCTTTGTTTGGACTCTCCCAGAATCCAGCATTAGTCCAACATAATGAATCAAACTCCCCCTGACACAGAAATATTGTTATGAATATGAGTGTTCCAGAACTGAGTAAGATGTGAAAAGGTCCCAACAACAGTTTTAACTCTGCCATCCTCCATGCCGCTCTCTTCACCCCCCTGCCCCCCCGGGTTTCTTAATGTTCTGGAAAAAGTGCACCGAAAGCAACAAGGGGGCCAGGAGCGAGATGTACCCAATACCCCATCCCCCAGGAATGAGGTGTCAGAAAGCCACCAGTGAGGCCAGAGATTGATGGGCTAGAGTGAGTCAGAAGCAAGGCAGATGGCAGGGTTGCCTTGCCAGGTTGCAATCTAGTGACTCCTTGTGGACGGTCAGGCCTCTACAAGCTCAACCGTGGTTAGAGCGTAGTTTTCCACTTTCCATTAGGACTACTTCCTAATTCAGCGAGCAGTGTGGCATGACGTCTGGCTAAAAAAGGATGTGTGCAAATCTGAGCCATGAACCTGCTGGGAGCACACCACACCTGCCAACCCCCATGAAGCCAACTGAAATTACAGTTGTTGTGGTTATCATTCTAGATGTCCCAAAATTAATTTTCTTTTTAAATCCACTTTCCTGTAAGTGCACATTTTTGTTGTTATAAATAGCATGATTTATACGAATAGCATAATTTAAACATGGGTTTATGGCACTGTAACAAGAATAATTGTGATTTCATTGTTTGGTTTTAAGTATGTTAGTGTTTGGAATGTTGCCCTGAGAATTGTGCAAGGTTATTATTAGTATAGAATTTACAGCTTGGTAGCCTTTTCTAATATTTTTAATTAAATTATTTAATGCAGTAAATTTTTAACGATAATATTAAGACAATTTTATCCAGCCGAAATAAGTCAGAATGCTTAAAATATTTAATTATTAATTAAATAATTGAAATTGAAATGGGGTTTTATATTGTATTGGTAAAACATGTATTCATATTTAATATGTTAAAACATCTAGCCATATTATTCCTATTTCTGTCCATTACAGACAAACAATCACTACCTTGTACTTGATTCCTAAGCATGTGAATGAAGTTTCCAATGTGTGGTAAATCCTATGGCTGCCTTGTTCCACTATTGAGACGGGTTTCAGCGGATTACAGACCAGGGCACACCTATAGCCAAGTCATTCACTTTCAAGGGGGTTTGAAACATTGCTCTCTATATACCTATGGATTAACAAACACCTCTCCAGCTGGATCTGGATGAGTGCTCAGACAACCTTCTCAAAGAACCAGCTGAATCTGGAATAGTGCTCAGACAACCTTCTCAAAGAACCAGCTGGATCTGGAAGTGCTCAGACAACCTTCTCAAAGAACCAGCTGTCCTCCTAATTTAGAGTCATGATCTGCTTGCAACAGAGGCCCTATTGATTCTGTCAGTCTGTCCGCAGATATGATCCATATTGGGAAACCTGCTAAATATATGGCTGTAAAAAAAGGCTTTGGTTGCCAATCCTGGCACCTTGTCATTCCCAGCCAGGTTTTCATCAATACTGCTATAGTACCAAGTAAAAATATATTTTTTGTAAGTGATCACAGCAACAACTGTACCACAACCTTGTCATTTGATAGCACCATTCTCTTGCCCAGAGCTACTCAAATCAATCACAGGCTGCTTGTAATCAAAACAACAACTTCGGCACGACTGAGCAAACACACTAAGGAACCCTAAGGGACATTTTAAATGTTCACGCCTTTGAAATAATATCCTTCAGTTTTGTCAAGAGAATCCTGCAGTTGAAATGCTTAAATTGCTGTTTTAAATGTTTGTATGTGGGGTAAAAACTGTTTATCAGAAGAGCAGTACTACCGGCAGAGAAGTGTGGACACCAATATCCTCGAGACTTGTTTATTTAAACACAGACATTACCAACTGAACTACATCAGACCACCACTACACTTCAGTGTGTCCGATCCTGTCCTGTCTCTTCCAGAACTATCTCCCTGTCATGTTGAACTGACCTCACTGGGGAGTTCTTTGGAACACGGGGAAGAGAGCTTTATGGGTTCTGTAGTTTAACGTGTTAAACCCCTACAGCGCCTTCAGTTTCTCACCATCTTCCCCCTCACCAAACCTGACCGACGACAGCAGCACTCTCCGGCCCTCTGCAGGGCCCTCTGTAGAGGCCTGGTTGGCCAGTGCTGACACCAAGAGGTTCGGATGGGATTGGACTGGTGAATCTAAGCAGCACTTGGGTAGGCCTAAAGTCACTGGGGGGCAGGGTAGGGTTAGGGTGCTGCCAAAGTTTTGGCCCAGCTCCATTCCCCCAGTATCCCAGTGCATATTGCCCGACTTGTAGTCACTTGGGAAGGGGTTGCTGCGATACCCGTCCCCCAGGCTTGGGGCCTGGGCCTCAGTGTAGACACCGCTGGAGAAAGACGACAGGATGGAGAGGTGGTCATCCACCTCCACCTGGATGTCACTGAGGTCCACGGGATCGGAAGAGGGCTGTGGGGGGTCACGGAAGGACTCCTGGAGGGTTGCCTGTTTGGAATACACAAGGAGAAAATGAAAGGGATTATAAAAGAAGCAACTGGTTCTATATACACTCGTACGAATGTACGTGTATAGAGAGAGAACATACAGTACCAGAGATTTGGGGAGTTTGTTAGTTGGTCGAGTCTCCCGTCTTTGTTTCAGTAAGAAAAGAACAAAAGGGAGAGACAGAAGGAGCAGGAGACACCCTCCTATTCCCACCATCACAGGCTTCAACCCTGGGGAACGAACACAGACCCACACACACACACACACACACACACACACAGACCCACACACACAGACCCACACACACATTGTTGTGAACGCAGGTTTGTAACAACATGATACCAAGTTGGGAAAGTAAAAGGAAAGGGGAGTGTCTATCTGAATTTGTGCTGTATATAAGCCATTATATATAACCATAATCCACGATCAGAGGTAGTCCATTCTGTTCCCAGAGAGATTGGATTTAACTGACCTGGCATGTGGAAGTTCATCACTTCACTGACTGAGCTAAGCAGTGATGACACATCTGGTCTTGCAGGTTGGTTAAAGCGAAATTATTCACACCCAGCAGCTCCCTGGGACAAGGCCTGTTGACCCCACACCCCAGCTGAATCCCATTATATTCTGTAACACAAAATTTAACCCATGACCTTTCACCTGGTCCTAGTCTTGGCGCAGTCTTGTGGACACAGCGGGGATCTGATAGCGGAGACCAGGACTGGGGGAAGGAGGGAGGTCCGAAGGAGAAGTTAGCTACGACACAGTAGTCTTGCCCTGGGACCAGGTCTTGGAACACTGCCTCGTACACCACCTCCTGGGCCCAACCAGTATGCATCTGCAACAGGAAGAGAGTCACAGACGCTGTCACAGACCTACGCACGAAGTCACAGACGCCGTCTCAGACTTACGCACGAAGTCACAGACGCTGTCTCAGACCTACGCACGAAGTCACAGATGCCGTCTCAGACCTACGCACAAAGTCACAGACGCTGTCTCAGACCTACGTTTTATCAGACCCATGCATGAAGTCACAGATGTTGTACCATCCATGTCCACATTGAGGCTGAAGGAAACCTTCTGGTTTGAGTTACTTAACTAACGTTCTCTTTAGATTTGCAAAGCAGATAGTAAGGAAAAGGACGGACAAGTGGAGTTACTGATAGAGAGAAGAGAGCGAACCAATCTGAAACTGTGCACATTCTATATACATTTTGACAATGCTGCTGGTTATGAGGACACAAAATAACATTACAAACTTACCAACATTTTACTCCATATAGCTAGTTTTTAAAAGTGAGTGCTAATAATTTAGATTCATGTTTTAGCTTTATTTGTTTTGTTTTCTAAGTCTTTGAACTACTATAATCAGCAATGTTGTTCTATTACCGGTCATTTGACTCATACCGTACCCTTGGAAACGGAGGCGGGGTGTGTAAGCCCGGGTACCTTGTAGTCAGAGGAGTTCTGTTGGTTATATACAGTCACTCTAACCCAGGGGTCAATGAGTTCTGAAACTGGACCGCAGCTCTTCCCCCTGTTGTTAGAACAAGGGAAGTGCACCATCACCTCCAACATATCGCCAGACAGATTAACATTGACCGTTGGGCGGCTGAAAGCTGAGGAGAGGGACGAAGAAGACACTTAGTAATTTAGTGCAGGCAACTTTGGCTGTTCATGCACTCCCCATTTAAACTTTGCCATTTATATAAAAATGATGAAACTTAATTAGATTAGACTATGAAATCAACAAGGAGAGCTACAGCGTGAGCAAGGGTCCAGACAAACAACAAACGATTGGCTACTGACTGAAATCACTGGGTTCAAAACTGAGTGGTTCGTCCCAGACTGGGCTCCCAGGGCCCTGGTGGATGCCGAGGCGAATCATGTTGTACAGCTCAAAGTCAGAGAAGGCCTCGGAGGCATCGCATTGCCGAGAGGAAACCCGCACACACCCCTCCACATTCTGCCAGGGATCTCTGCAACGCACACGCACACAAACTCTATTCAAATATTTCTCAGTTTCCATTTCACTACTTGGGTGATTCTGCATGAAACCAGTCAGTATGGGAGAGGAGCAGAACGAAAGCGACACTGGTCGGGTTTCACATGTGTGGTTGAAAACATTAGCGCCCATCACTGATGCCTATCAACCGATAAGATCAGAAAACCACAAAAGGCAGAGAGTGATTTATCACCCCGAGGCGTTTGTTCAGTCAGTCAGTCATTAGCTTTCCCCTTTACTTTCAAGGCTCGTTTTCCCCAATCACCTCCGCCATCCGAAACGTTCATATTTCATTTCATGGTCTCATTAATCACAATCTTGGGCTCATTCCTGATTTCATGGCTTAAATTTAAATAACTAGATACCAGTATCACAATGAACAAGCATGTCATGCATCAACTTCAAGAGTTTTTCTGTAAAACTAGTTGTTTTTTACTGACTAGTAAATAGCAGCACGTGAATATAGCATCTACTCGGATAGATTACAAAGGAACTTAAGTATTATTTGGATGTACTTAAGTAATCTAGCAACTAGATTTTAAAGTTTTATAATGGATGTGCTGCATATCTACTCAATTCATCACAGAAAACGAAAAAAATAATCCTGTCATTCTACCCTTTTTGGGGCAGACCCATGGCTGGTATTATCCTATGGTCCCAATTCTTCTGGGTCTGGAATGTGCCCGCAGTCCGCTTGTTGAATGTAGGTGACCTTTTAAATCAATATACTGAGCGTGGAGTAGGACAGACCGACAGACTCACCCCTGAGTCATTGTCTGCACGGTGTACGTGGTTGTGTTAGTGTTGGCCTCGGGACAATCCCACTGCAGGAGGCAGCCTAAGTCCAGGGAAGTCAAAGAGGTGGTACAGCCTGCCCCAGATGACCCTGAGGGTTCGCACGGAACAGTTCAGTCTACACACGCACACACGCTCATATTCACAATCCCACAGAAAAAAACCACACACAAGAACACAACTCACGAGCCGTTAACATGATTGACTTAGCAGCACCTTAATCACACAAACGAATGGATTTGCTAGAGCCACTGAGATCAACCCCTATATTTAGAGGAGGCCATGTGGTGAGCCCCCCATAGAGCAAGAGAGGCGGCGATGAATTGGATCTGCCAACGGCAGCCGTGGGGTTGAGAAATACCAGACGACTCACCGGTTATAAAAACACACAACCCTGTTAGCGCAAGGGACATCAGTCCCCCGTGTGACATCCCCATGCTCGTAGGGTCTGCTGGACTCCCGGGTGAAAAGGAAACTGACTGCATCTTTAAAAACAAACTCCCCTTGAGAGAGTGAAACCACATTCATTGATTCATTCATGAAGTACACGATTAGCCTAATTTATCTAGAAGTGTTGGTGGCTAGAAAACACATGACAAATAATTGCAGTGTTAAATAGGATATAAGTAAACTGTCACTTACCTGCACCAACAAACAGCTAAGACAATAAAGTGAGAGAGAGAAAATTTAAGAGAGATTGAGACAGAGAGTGAGAGGGAGAGAGCGGCAGGATCAGAATGTGATACCATTTCCTCCCTAAATCCTCAACTACTGTATCGTGATAATCTGAAGCTTAAAGTCAAGGGTAGTGAGACAAAGGACAGCGGAAAAAAAGAAAAAGGGAACAGAAAACAGAGACAGAAGGATAGATGGAACAGCAAGAGACAGAGGGTTAGAGAAAAAGACAGAGGAAACAGGTAATGTTGTATGATTATTTCGGTTTTTCATTTCTGTGATTTGATATCTTGTTTGTCCACTTGCATTGATAAAGTAAACAAATGTGTCCCAAGCCAATGAAGCTAAATGAGAGAGAAATAGAGAAGGGAAAAAGTTCTTTGCAAGAATCAAAATTTAAAAAAAATTCGGGTTCGGTTTCTCAAACAAAAATTGAACCTAGTCCTTGACCAAAAAAAACTAGCTCAATGGAAAATCTGTTTGAGAATGTACTTTTAGACCTAGACTTGGTTTAATTAGCCATTCGTGTACAAACGCCCTGCCTTTACTATTTTCTAACTTGGTTCCAGGGTTTACACCCACAACTACTGAATACAGTTAAAAATATTAATGACAGGAAATCCCCCTGGACAGTCATTCCATATTTTTATTCAATGCCATTTTTAAATAATATGAATCTGTACATCTATTTTTCCAAGCAAGTCTTTAACCACTCATTTTCAGAAACAATAACATAATAAACAATAGCAGTGCTGTGTCAGAGATCCATGAGAGCTGTAAAAGAAACCAAACAAATCAGCACACAAGCGCTTCTCTCTCTCGCTCGCTCTCTCTCTTTCGCTCTATGGCCTATTCAGGATGCACCATACAGGTGTTCCAGCCATCTACTGCTAAGTCTTCAAGCATTCAGACATCCATGAAGAAAAACATAACTCGGAACGTTTAATAATACTTTTCATAACAGGTCTTCCCTCATCGCGGTGACATCATCACCAACAAAACCCATCAGCCAGTTGAAAAAACAGCACCGGCATTTACAGCTGCCAGGAAAGGAGCCATGAAGCACACCGTAGAAAGTTAGCACATAACCCATGTGATTGATTCAATACTAAAGCAACATTTTAATGCATTTGACCAATACAGGCGTTTTCATCATGCTAACAGAAAGTATCGCCACTGGTTCATTAGCATTCAGCTGTCGTCTGTAGTGGGGATGTGTGATAGCATTACACTGGCTTACACTGGACAGCAGGGGGTAAGCAACTAGATTCAGCCGCTTGCTAATGTGTCCAAGCAGAAGAGTCCAGAACAGAACATCTTCAGTATAAGTATACTGTAAAATTTACCATGACTAAGCCCAAACTATATTGTATTTGAAAATAATGTAATATGTTGATTATACTGAAACAATCCTATTACATCTTTCATTTTATTTGTGTAGGTAATTGAGAACAAATTTCTAAAATAAAAAAACATTTTATTTGAAATCCTGCTGACTTTAACCATAGCTTTTATTTATTTTTTTCTTCAAACCGCTGGCTGTTACTGACCCCTGCAGTACAGCATTATTACAGTCAATGCCCCCTCAGTCCAGCAGAGGGCAGCAAAACGTCAAAGGCTACAGCATAGTCTTCCCCGGCTAGTGAATACGGTCAGGGTACGGGTTAGCTAATCTGACCCTAGATCTGTGGTAAGAGCCATTCAATGTCTATGTCTGCGGTCCGGGCAGGGCTAAGCCAGGACCCGGCTTGGGGTTGCTGGGGGTTAACGGTAGCCCCTTATGCCCTTTGTAGAGCAGTCCTTGGGTGGCCCCGTTACCATCCCCGTTCCCGTTAAGGTTCTTATAGTGGTTCCGACGAGGGGGCGCACGGAAACATAGCAAGGGGAACCGGAGTCCCGCCAGGCAGCAACCAGGACACGAGATCACCTCCTCCTGCTCCGGGGAGGGACCAGAACCAAAAGGAGAGGAAGTCCCCCCTACGGACCCCCCAGGGGGCGAGCGGTACCCGTTGGTACCCCCCCACCCAACAGGTCGACTAATGACCGCCGCTGAGCTGTTGTTATTGTCTGTGTGCGGGGAGGCGAGTGGGGACCGGCAGGTAGGGCCATTGGATATTGGGGGAACATTGCCCCAGTGGTTGGTGAATGTTGGGGAGGTGGGTGGGGAGGGTTCCGAATTAGACTGGAGAGCGGGGAAACGAGAGAGTGGAGGGAGAGCACCATCTAGGGTGTCGGGAGAGCTGGTGCAGTCCATGGGTTCAACTTCCTGGTGGCTTTCATCTTCCTGGTCCTCGCTCAGCTGTTCCAACAAAAGAGTGTCTGGATAGAGAGGAAGCCCGGAATCATCACCCGGGAAGCTCTTCCTCATCTCCACATACTTTTCATCCTCATTGTCCAAGTCTTTCACAATCACCCTTTTCTCCTCTTCCTCATCTTCCTCTACATTCATCTCATCTCTCCCAGTGTATATTTTCGGTGGCGACAACCCCATTTTCTCTCTAGTATTGTCTTTGGTAATGGGGTAGAGGAGAACCGGAGCGGGCAGGGACGAGCAGCGTCTGTGGCCAATTTTTTGTGAGACGCCTCCACCCCCCCCTCTGTTTGAGGGTGATGGGTCAGTGCAGGAGTCCGGGGGTTGAGGTAAGGTAAATGTTAAGGAGATGACAGACTTGCTGGGCGTGTCATACAGTTTGATCTTGCCTCCGTTGAGGTCTTCCCGATGGGAGAAGGGGTTGACCCGGGTGGCTGGGGCTAAGGTCTGGGGTACAGCCGGATGGAGCATGTCTGATTTGCTGCGGCAGAGGCGAGGGTCGTCAGGGAGACAAAGGGACCGTCTCCGCGGCGGGCCAAGATCTGGAGATGCTGAAAGAAACAGGGAAAAAAAATACAAATATAAATAAAAGAAGAAAGAAAGTCACATGAAAAGAAACATGTCTGGCAATAAGCTAAGACCAGAAACATAGAAATAATAGTTATTCATCCATGTATTTGAAGTACATCTCTGTCCCCAGCAGACCTGAACCACCCTCCCAGCTCCAACACCTTAATGACTCATCAAAACACACTGAGCTGATGCACCATCTGTTTGGAGAAGCCCCCCCCCCCCCATACAGCTCTGACTAAGACCTCCCTGTGCTCTCTACCCACCAGGCAAAATCTGACTCACCCTTGACTGCAGTATTGTCTTTTTGTGTCCTCTCAACCTCTCTTCTCTCCAGGTTCATTGCGATCTCAGAGAACGACGGACGGTGCTTTGGATTCATCTGAGTGAGTAAAAGAAAGACAGAAATAGATGAAAAGAGAAAGATACGGTGGGGGGGGTTTACAGAGAGGAGAAAATGGAGTAAGATAATATTCTGAGGTCGCATCAGGAACCAGTAACAGGTACAAGAGAGTCAGAGGAAGAGAGACAACATGACTGTGTGTGTGTGTGTGTGTGTGTGTGTGTGTGTGTGTGTCTTACATTGCAGCAGGTGACAGCCAGGCTCAGAAAGGCAGGGGGGCAGTCTCCCACCATGTGCTGAAACATCTCTATGTCAAGACCAAAGTCCTAGACACACGCACACAGTCAGTCAGTCAGTATCTCTCACAGACAGACTCAAACAACCAAAGCTCAGATTTTTTTGTGGTGACTAAGGAAACCCCTATGCAGCATTCAATGCTCTGTGGTTGTGTCATAGGAAAAAAGGTAGAACTGGCATTGTTGGTACAACCGAAATATATTTGGTTTAATGTTACTTAAAGGTGATTTGAACAATAAAATAAAGACTGGCATGCCTCTATTACTTGCTTTGATTTTTAGCTAGAGTTGGCTAAAGTCAACTGAAATTTGCTATGCCTGAAATTTCTTTGTCCAAAGATGACTCAGGGTCAAGAACCATCTAACATCAGGTTGTAAAAAAAGAGAAATATTCCTTTTACAACATCAAGAAGGGGGAGACCGTCTCTTTGCATTATCCACACATTAACATGTGCATTTCGGTCGGTCTGCATGTGTCTCGATCATACCTCAGTACGTGGGAGGAAGTCGGGGTCGGCCTGGATCCTAGCGATGACCTCACACAGGATGATGCCATATGCAAATACATCTACCTGCAAGGAGACGACAGTGTTTCAGGTTAACAGCTACAGGTTAGATTACAGTGTATGTAGATATTCAGAAGACCTGGTGAGATTGGGTTTTCAAACAAGCTTTCTACCATGAACTACCTACTCCCACCTATTGTACCTTCTATTATTATTGCCGGACTGTTTATTCGCCCTACCTTTTCATTGTAGAGTTCTCCCCGGAGTACTTCTGGTGCCATCCAGTAGGGGGAGCCCACCACAGCCAAGGGTTGTTGGTCTGTCCCCTCACTGAAGGGAGGGAGGGGTGGAGAGGTGGGGGGTTATTATGACAGTTCACAAAAAGGACAGCAGGACATATGCTGTCCCCCCCACCACACGCACGCACGCACACACGCACGCACAAGCTAGCATCATCATGCTCTAGTTCCCAAAAGGAAGGGTTATATACGGCGAAGCTTGGCCAAGCATGTGTTGATTTCACAATAGTAGTCTAAAGGCTTACTGTGGCTCACACACACTCTGCAGAGACTCACTTCCTCCCGGTTCTATTTCCATCTCACTGTAGACCATAATGTTACATAAATAGAGACAAGTAATAGAGGCCGAGAGAGACCGAAGGAGTCTGAGCCAGGCTGGGCGAGTGAGGGTGAAGGAAAAGCACGGATCGCAGGCAAACGTCACAACTTTCAATATAAACACCCCTGGGGAGGCGGAGGAAGGAAGATCAGCTGGGGAGAGATGAGATTCAAGGGAGGGGGGGTGAGAGAGAGAGAGAGCACTAGAATACTTTGACCTTATTTGGAGAGCTTTGCTAAACTACCTTCATCTCTCTCCTTGCTTGATGTCTCCCACAAAGAGAGTGTTCTCACACACACACATTCGTTTTTTTATCCCCATTGGACCTGAGACCTAACCCTGGCCCAGAAATACATTTTCCCTATTCCTTAGCCCTAAACGTATTCTTTCCCTTAACCTAACCTCAATAACCTAACATATGCCTGAACTTAACCTAGACATGACAGCTTAGTTAAACCTAATGGGTAACCTAAACCTGCAATGCCAACGAGGTCAGAGTAAATGGAGCTGATCCGTGACTAAAATGAGGCATTGGCGACAGTCAACTCCTGGGGGGGGCGGCGGAGACAATTAAAACACTCATATAACATTGCCTCTGTGTAAATGTCAGCATCACAAACAATCTACATCTGGAGTCTCTCTCCGTGTGCGCGTGTGTCAAAGACCTGCCAGATTAAATATTCACGTCATCGCAGTGGGTAAACAACTGATGCACTCCTTCATCAGACAGAGTTACGTAAAGTGGGTGACTTCTTTGGAAAACCCACTGCTTTAAATGTGACTAATGGTTCCGAACTCTGACTTCCTTACAGGGTTGGGCAGCATGGGCCTGAAAACCAGCTCAAGGTATATTGAACCTTTTGGGGGTTAAAGGTATACAGACTACTAGGGTGTATTTATTTTTTACTTTTATTGCAATAAAATCACATTTTAGGGATTACAAGCCTCGGGGATGGTAACTATTAATGTTTAGGATTTAACTAATAGGTTTGTATTGTGCTGTCACACAGGTTTGTGCGTTCATGATGGAACCGAAAAGGAAACCCCAACATGTGTTTTCATTAGCTAAATTATAGATTAGATTCAACTTTGTCATTGAACTAGTACAAGTACAGTACAACAAAATGCAGTTAGCATCTAACCAGAAGTGCAAATATAGGAGAGCAGAAATGTAAAAATGTTTTAGTTTAATGGATATTACAGATGTATAGATGCGCAATGAAGGCAAATGCAGTACAAATGGCAATTCTAAAAGAGCAATGAAGGTAAGTAGAGGACAGATAATGTAAGTATATGTATTGAGCATGAGTATACTGTATGTATGTACAAGTGGGAAATGAGTAGTTGTAAGATGAGGCAAATGCAGGTACAAATGATCATTCTAAATGTGCAGTTGAGGCACATTATAGGTGTTGCATGTGCAATTGAATGTTGGGATAGCATTAATGAGGTTCCAGAAATAATAATCTCTTTGCAATTTAAGTCAGTGTTGCGCTAACGGAGTGCATTATAACAGTGCCAAAATCCACATATTAGCATAACACCGTGGCAAACATGGCATGGACAAATCCATACCGCGGCACATATTGTACCGGCATACCATTTCTACCGTTGACACCAACACAACCCCCTTAGATAATGACTTGAACCCACCCACAGCCCTTCAATAATGACTTGAACCCACCCACAGCCCTTAGATAATGACTTGAACCCACCCACAGCCCTTAGATAATGACTTGAACCCACCCACAGCCCTTAGATTATGATTGAAACCCACCCACACAAAGAAAGCAAGACTGGAAGAGACCGAAGAGGAGAGAGAGGTAGAGAGATAAACAGGTTGAGATACACACAGATAGAGAGCAGTCATTCAGGTGTGATATCTAATCAGGGCTGTCAGATGGATGATATGGACTCTACTGACCTGTACTTTGGTATCTTCTCTGCCAGGCCAAAGTCTCCCACAACAGCGGTACATTGACTGCTCTCCCAGCGTACCAGGCAGTTCTACAGGACAGACAACATGAAATACAGAGGTCAAGGCCTGTATTCCTTCACATGGCTTGTCTCTCCCCGTTAATATATTCATATTAATTATAGTGTAAAACACAAAACTCCTACTGGAGAGTCAATGAGTATGTGTAGAACCAATTCGTCACACTACATAGCATGCACTATACTGAATCAGTGTACTGGTATATTAATGTGGTGTTTGTGTGTGCCAATTACCAGAAATTATAGTGTCCATATAAGTGTCAGTCTGTGTGTGTGTGTGTGTGTGTGTGTGTGTGTGTGTGTGTGTGTGTGCTACTGTAGTTGTAAAGTCCAAACGCTGTGAAGTCCAATCACAACTATATTAACCCATGGTGAATCATGACTAGTGAGGACATTTTGCAGGTTGCTTGTTCAGGCTTGGGGTTAAAGTTCGGGTTGTAGCGGGTGTTAGTACTTAAGGTTAAGAAAGATGGATAACATGTTAAAGGAAATCATTTGTGCTCACAAGTATAGTGAAACAAGCACATGTGCGTGTGTGCAGGTGTGAAGGCATGGACCCTACCTTAGAAGTGAGGTCTCTGTGGAAGATGCCCTTGCTGTGGAGGTACTGCAGTCCCCTAGCGATGTCCAAAGACAGGCTCATCCTGACCAGCCAGGACAGGTACCGGTCACTGTCCAGCAGCTGCTCCAGGTTCCCGCCATTGATGTACTGTAAGTAACCATGACAATGGCACACTCAAACACGCGTCAGTTTAGCGTTTTGGTCACTGACACGTTGTTTGGCTGCCTGCACCCTCCCAAATCGTTTATTATTAATTAAGTAATTTCATCGGAATATTCAGTCCAATAGGTTGGTTGCTTTTTTTTTTTACCTCTGTCAGTGCATGCAGTTGACCCTCATGGACACAGACTCCCACAAACCTAAGACAGTAGAAAGATGGTAATAGAACCTCATAACAGGGTCATCATACATGCTTGTGAAAAGGTTGAAATAAGCATTACGACAAACCATTCATGTCAAAATGGGCAGTTAGTGAATACTGAAGACAGACAGACCTGAGGATGTTCGGGTGAGACAGGCGATTCATCAGTTGGACCTCTCTCAGCATGTTGGCTCTGTTGCTGGCCATAGTATTCATCTTCAGAGCCATCACTTGGCCAGTGATACGGTGCTGTACCTAAAGACAGTCACAGCGAGAGTGAGACACCCTAATTTAGCACACCTGATTCCAATTATTAGCGGAATAAAAACCTCAGGTTATCACGAACTGGGTTGAAGAGAACGCTCCAGGACAGCAGCAGTCCAGTAACAGGTCTACCTGTGGAATAATGCAAATGACTGGACAAGATTTAGAAAGGCACACACCTGTCTCTATAAGGTCCAACACTTCAGTGCATATCAGAGCAAAAATCAAGCAATGAATTCCTAGGAACTCCCTTGTAGACGTCCGAGTGAATTGTGTTAGGCATAGGTATGGGAAATAAATGTTATAGGAAGTCTTACTAAAGCATTGACATTTCCCAGGGGAACAGTGCGACACATTACCGTGAAATGAATAAAGCTTGGAGCCACTAAGACCCTTCCTACAGCTGGCCGTCCCACCAAGTAAAAAGGAAAAAAATTGCCTTGATCAGGGAGGACCAATAATCCAATGGCCACTTCAATAGAGCTTAAGGGTTTCTCTGCAGAGATGGAAGAACGTTGAAGGAAAACTCTGCAGCACTCCATCAGGCAGTTATTGCAGAGTGGCCAGACTGAAGCATTTTTTTGAGTAAAAGGCATTTGATATGCTCAGAGTCCTTTGGAAGGCATGAGAAAAAAATTCAGATGAGACCAAAATCAAACAATTTAGCCTGAAAGTCAAGTGCTGTGTCTGGCACAAATCTAGTAGCGCACTTCACCTGACCATCCCTACTGTGAGGCATGGTGATGGGAGCATCAAGCTCTGGGGATGCTTTTCCAGGACTGGGTGACTGATCAGGATTGAGGGAAGTATGAGCAGAGCAAAATACAGAGAAGTCCTTGAAGAAAGATCCAGAGCGTACATTGATACAATGATGTCCAAATAATTAATTGTACCAAACATTTATTCTGTAGCACAACAAAACAGAGAAAGTGAAGCGGTCTGAATCCTTTCTGAAGCCACATTAGGTTATGGATTGGACCAGTTTATACAACCCAGTTTCCCAAAAAGTTGGGACGCTGTGTAAAATGCAAATCATTTGAACCTTATATTCAATAAAAAAATACAACAAAGACAACGTATCAAATGTTGAAACTTTGTCTCTCAAAAAATATGCCCACTTTGAATATGATGCCAGCAACCAAAAAGCTGGGACAGGGGCAACAAGACTGGAAAATTGGCAACTGATCAGTAACATGATTGGGTATAAAATATAATATAAAGATGGATGTTCTACTATTGTGCCGGGGGACTTGGGTCAGTTATCCCACTCTGTTGTAAATCCATGTAAATCTAAGGGATGCACTCAAAATTTTCCTCTTCTCCTCCGGAGTACCAGGCTCGAGAGACTCAATGCTGCCCCTGTCCAATGTCCTCCTGGTTGTGTTGCAGATCAATACAATGCCTGACGACCCTGCTGACTTTGTGACAACTGCCCATGTAAAAAGGGCTTAATAAATACATTTGATTTATTGATTGATGAGTCTTTCAGAAGTAAAGATGGGGAGGGGTTTACTATTCAGGGAAAGACTGCACAGGCAAATAGTGAATAGTCCAACAATATAAGAAATGTCTCGCAACATAAAATTGTAGAGTTTGGGAATCTCATTATCTACAATACATAACATCATTAAAAGATTCAGAGATTTCAGAAAAATCGCTGAATGCAAGAAGGAAAACCAGTATTGGATGGCCGTGATCTTTGGGGCCCTCAGACGACACTGTATTAAAACAGACCTGATTCTGTAGTGGACATTACTGCATGGGCTCAGGAATACTTCCAAAAACCATTGTCTGGGAACACAGTACGTCTCTGCACCCACAAAAGCAAGTGAAAACTCTGCCATGCAAATAGGAAACCAGATAGAAACAAGACCCAGATCATCTGTGATGATATGGGGGTGCATTAGTGCACATGGCGTGGGTGACTTGCACACCAGTGAAGCCACCATTATAACTGAAGAATACATATATAGGTTTTAGAGCAACAAATGCTGCCATCCAGCCAAAGTCTATCAGGAAAGGTCTTGCTTATTTCAGCAAGACAAAACCAAATTACATTTTGCACGTATAACAACAGCATGGCTCTGCATTAAAATAATCCAGGTGCTAAACTGGCCTGCCTGCAGTCCAGACCGGTCACCCATTGAAATCATTTGATGCATTATGAAACGACAAAATACCACAAAGGAGACCCCAAACTGTTGAGCAGCTTGAAATCCTTTTTCTTGAGACCACTTCAAGCAAGAATGGGAAAACATCTCACTTTCACAACTACAGCAATCGATCTCCTCGGTTCCGAGTACTGTTAAAGAAGAGGTGATGCAACACATACCTCTGTCCTGACTTTTTTTTTTTTACGTGTTGCTGCCATCAAATAAAAGAAATTCTCAGTTTCAACGGGTGATATAGTGTCTGTACTATATTCAGTTACATATAGGGATTTGCACATCATTTCATTCCGTTTTTATCCCATCTTTGGAAACAAGGTCATATAATATATACAGTACAAACATTGCGTGGGATACATGGACATGGCCATAGTGGGACAGAGGATTTGAACCCATGCTAGAAGTAGTGCACACATACTGGAAGCAGCAGTTTAGACCACCCGAAGACACGCATGCATTCTTTCTTTCTTTACTATCATCCGTTTTACGAGTTAAATGTCTGGTTTCTATCTCGCCTAACATTATTTTAAGCACTTTGAAATACATTCCATGACAGATAGGGGTTCTATAAATAATGGGATTTCCCTCAGGCACACACAGTCCCATAGAGACGGATATAAGGAGCGCACACAGGTTTTACTACCCCTGTGAGGACTAGCAATCGAGTACCATAAAAAAAGAAATTAACCTTAAAACTAAGCCCAAACCTAACCACCAAAACCTCAAACTCCTAAACCTAACATTTAAAGCTGAACCAAAGCCCTACCCTTGACCCAAAACCTATTCCCAAGTCCAATAAAAATGAGGCCAAACGTCCTCACTGACAGATTCTCCATTTTAACAGTATCGGTCCGGACAAAGCAAAACCTGTTCATGTACACAGGCATGCTGATGTATTGTGCCCTTAGACATTTATGACAGCACTTCCATGTAGAGCTACGTAGCAGCTTCCTCCATCTGATTTACGGCACCTTTCAACAGGATTGAACTACATTAGTAGAGATTTACAGACCAGCAGAATTTCATGAGGCAGGCCGCACTTACCCACCCATCACACTTACACAGTATAGCACGAACATGAGCCAAGCGCTAAACTAACAGAAGGGACCTGTATCAGGTTAGGGATTGGCTGTCTGGGCACTCCGCTGGGTCTCATGCCCATGCAGAATTTCAAATCAAATAAATGCTGCCGCTAATGAAGGCCAAAGGTTGGTGTCCAGTGGCCACGGGCTGAAATATTACCATGGCGAAGTGGTGTGAAACTAGCTCCAATGTGTGGATTCAACGATCACGGCGAAACAGGAAGTAGGTGTGATATCAGCATTCTAGTGACATGAAAATGGAGATGCTTAATAATTGGACTCTCCTAGATGCAGAATCACGATGCGATCGCGAACTAGCACGACCATGACAGGACAGGACGATGCACATACACACATGCGGGCAAGCAAAGGTCAGGGGCATTAATGGACATGTGCAGGCCTGTTCGTCATCGGCCGAATGCCGGGCGGCTAATGACAGTGTGAGTAATCGTGACCTCTAGCGAAACACTGTGGACTGATGGATAAGAGATATGAAGGGGATAAGAGACAGCATAAATAGATATAGTTTGGTCCCAAAATAATTGGACACTGACACAAGTTTTGTTATTTTGTCTGTTTAACAAAATATATTCAAGTTACAGTTAAATAATGAATATGGGCTCAAAGTGCAGTCTCTGAGCTTTAATTTGAGGGTCAAATTGGAGTAAAGGTTTAGGAATTACTGCTCTTTAATGGCTGAATGTTTTTGAGGGTAGGTTTTAAAAGGATTAAGGGTAGGTTTTAAAAGGTAAGAACAAACACCAACCCTGTTCAGACTTCAAAATCAAAATTTGAGACCACCTGTGGCAAATTCATGATTCAGAAAAGGCACACCTGTCTACATGAGTTCCCACATGTCCCTGTGCATGTCAGAGCATAAAGCAAACCAAAAGTCCAAAGTACTTTCTGTAGACCTTGAAGAAGGAATTGCATCAAGGCAAAAAACTGGCGAAGGTTTAAAAAAAACAATAGTTTGCAAATGCATTGAAAGTGCTTACAAAGATTCTCTGTAGAAATGTGAGAACCTGGCAAAAGGTCAACCATGTCTGCAGGACTCCATCAATCCAGCCTTCATGACAGAGTGGCAAGATGGAAGCCTCTCCTGAGATAAAGGCATATGACATGCTACCTGAAGGACTCAGAGAGCATGAGGAAAAAGATTTTGTCGTGATTAGACCAAAATAAATGTATTAGGCCGGAACGCCGAGTGCTTTGTCTAGCGAAAACAAGGTAACACACATCACCTGACTAATCCCATCACTATGGTGAAGCATGGGGGTGGGAGCATCGTGTATCGTAAGGATGCTTCTTAGCAGGAGAGACGGAGACTGGTCAGTGCTGAAGGAAGGATGGGAGAAAGCTCGCAGAGGCAGACCCAACAAGACTCAAATATGTGATCACTTTACAAAGTACTGAATAATGGATCAGAATACTTATGCACATTAAATATACGTTGTACATTTTCAATAAATTGGCACACATTTCTAAGAACGCCTGTCTTCGAAATTTGTTCTCAAAGATTTCACTATGTCATCATGAGTTACTGTGTATAGACTGATGGCAAAGATTGTTTTTAGAAAAGCTGCGCATGGGACGCTCTTGGACTTTCCAGCACAACAGTGACCCTAAGCACAATGCCAAGTTGACACTCCAGTGGTTACAGCAGAAGAAGATGAAGGTTCTGGAGTCTCCTGACCTTAATATCATCGAGCCACTCTGGGGAGATCTCAAATGTGCAGTTCATGCAAGACGACCAAAGACTTCACACGACCTGGAGGCGTTTTGCCAAGACGAATGGGCAGCTCTTCCACCTGCAAGAATTCAGGGCCTCATAGACAACTATTAAAGACTGCATGCTGTCATTTATGCAAAAGGGGGCAATACACAGTTTTAAGTACTAAGGGTATGCAGACTTTTGAACAGGGCTCAGTCAATTATTTTCTTTGTTGCCATGTTGTTTTATGATTGTGCCATTCTGTTATAACCTACAGTTGAACGTGAATCCCATAAGAAATAAGACACTTGGTTTGCCAGCTCACTCGTGTTTTCTTTACAAATGGTACATATATTGCCAGTTCTACAAGGGTATGCACATGTTTTAGCACAATTGTAAGTTGCCATATTGTACCCTGTAGAAAGCAAATCTAAGTTTTAGAAATATTGACACACAGACACACAGACACATGGGAGAAGACTGGAAATGCTAGATTATTTTGTCATGTAAACTACCAGACAGACAGCTTGAGGCGTCATCTTCCAAGCTAGCATGCGTCACATTTTCAATAGAAAGAGTTTTGCCAGAGAGAAGCCAATTCGCACTCATATCGTCCGATTTCCCCCTCGATCCGCGCAATACACCTCAAACATGCCGCTGTAAATCGAAACGCTGTGGAAATGATGATGCCAACTAATACGTTTGTCGAGCGATATATCCTCCCCCATAATGTAAACAAGCCCCAGTTCAGGTGCCCCGTCAAACTGACCGCTCCTGGATAGCCCCGATGGGCCTCTAAAAAGAACAGGAGCCAGTGTCTAGACTACAACCTAATAGAGAGGTGTGCACGCGCACGCGCACGATTACGTTAGGCCTTGCAGCATGCAGGAGCATGCAGCTCCATAAGATCAAAAGCAGCTCTCTTCCCTTCCACGGCAAATGAAAATTCCAAGGAACCCCCCCCCCCCCCCCCCCCTCCCCCCCCCCCCCCCCCCCCCCCCCCCCCCCCCCCCCCCCCCCCCCCCCCCCCCCCCCCCCCCCCCCCCCCCCCCCCCCCCCCCCCCTCGATCCCTGCTCCTCCCTCCCTCCATCCCTCCTCCCTCCATCCCTCCTCCCTCCATCCCTCCTCCCTCCATCCCTCCTCCCTCCATCCCTCCTCCCTGGCCTTTACTACCAGTCCCCCAGAACAGCCACACCTCCACAAACACCCTCATTAGGGAGCAGTGTAGCGTCACATTGGTCACATCCAACATTACTACATCAGGAGATCAACCCAGATCAAGGGACCTAGATAATTACTCCCCCGTGTCAGCGTGGTGCCAGGCCTGTTTATTTACCTGGCCTGCTGCCGGGGGTGGGACCAGGGAGGAGGGGT
Source organism: Esox niger (assembly GCA_016801105.1). Classification (NCBI taxonomy): domain Eukaryota; kingdom Metazoa; phylum Chordata; class Actinopteri; order Esociformes; family Esocidae; genus Esox; species Esox niger. The sequence goes on from JACXGJ010001951.1 coordinate 56,529, forward strand.
GGTACAGGGACAACAAGCTCCTTACACACAAACCAGCACAGGGGGAAACGGAGCATGTAAACACACCACACACAGTAGGAACGGGAGCCATTTCTACCCCAAACACTACGTATGCTTGTGTGTGTGTGTGTACATATATAGCGTAGTCTTTAACGTGTGAACTCATGTGTAAACAACAAGGAACACACCGACAGAAAGAGCATGGTTGACAGGAGAGCAAGTCCTGACTGGAGAGAGGAGAGACAATAGAACCGGGTAAAGTGTTGTGTTAAAGAAGTCCCCGTGGCGAGCTTCAAGTCAAAACTGGCACAGGCTCCTCCCCCTTGTCACAGATCACAAACAGATGGCCGACAGTCAGTTATGGATAGGTGTGTGTGTGTGTCTGTGTGTGTGTGTGTGTCAAGTCTCGTTATGAAGTAGCTCTTTGAGACAGTCGTTTCTTTCCAAAAGTGCAGGATGTCCTCTGGCCTTCTCTTCTCCTCTGACAGACCTGTTCCGCTATGACAACGTGACCCTAGAGGAAAGCCATGCCCATCAAAGCTCAAGCAAGACGGTCAATCTCACACACCGCTGAGTCAGTAACGTCCTCTGTGGAAATGCAGAAGTGATGCCAACCAGACAACCAGTATCATCATAATTCAGTAGAGAAGGAGCAGCAGAGAAATGAAGAGATGGAGAGTATTGAAGATTTTGCATGAAGTGAAAATACTTAAAACCGAATTTCCTTTTCTAAACAAGAAAAAAAAAAAAAAAAAAAAAAAATTATATATATATATTTTTTTTTTAACAGCATAACTTGCTAAGATAATGTAATGGCCAATAAACAGTTTTACCTGTAATGCAATCAAGTTGTGGATTAATATTAGGTTGTAAATAGTAAGCAGGCACGCAAGCACGCACGCACGCACGCACGCAGGCAGGCAGGCACGCACGCACGCACCTTTTCCATACTGTAGAATAATACTGAAGACATTAAAAGTGTAATAGCAGTTATAAACCAGAGGACCCATGTGACTAGTGTTATAATCTTTAATCTTTTAATTATTAAGTATTGATTGTTCCAGTCAACACACTGTACTGACTGCAACAAATAAAATGACTAAATAGAATGGAGACTCATGGAGTATATTCACTTTGAGTTACTCATTTCATGCAGGTTTCTTGTTCTTGTTTTAATTTCTTTCATTTGTGTGGCCTGTATGAGGAGTGATCTGGGAAATGCACACTGAGCCTCCCACCACTCCTGATGTGTAAGCTAGGGTAAACAGAAGGACCACTTTAGTTTGCACAATAGAAACATGTTTTGATTGCAAAAAGAAAATCCCTTGTGAAACATTTAGCAGCAATGAACAGCCCCCAGCAGACTGCTGCGTAGGCCCTAATAGTGGCAACTGGTGCTGGTACTGTCATTACAAGCATGACTCAATATTGACTGTGCAGAACTCCTAGCCACAAGACATAGAACGTCAACACATTTTTCTCCCCAACGACAACAACAACAAACTCAACACTCCTCCGGGTGTATGAATGGCTACACACCTGCCTACAATCTTCTACTTGTCCCATCTAACCTCCACACACTCTACGGTCAAGCCACGGCAAACTGCTTCATGAACCAAGGACTCGGCTCCAAGAGATGGAGTGTGCTTTTTGAAGCGTTGCGGTTTTGAAAGTCCCTTCCTGTCTCACAGGGTTGTTCAGACTGTTGTGACCTTTAAGAGGATTTAATACACATATTTATCCCCCTAGACATTCATTTCAATATGCTAACATTTATTTATTTTTTTATAAATATATATAAACACAATAATACAGAATAATGTGTGTCTAACAAGATCAAATAAAACTTTTACATCATAATGAAAAGCACATAAATGTGATTATTATAATATTTGTATACGGAGGTTATTCTCATACAACGAAAGGGACTTTCATACATGTAATTATGATCATTACCATGGTGCCATTGCTTAATCCTTGACATGGAATGTTTTGAAACTTCAGCCAGGTCTGGCTCCTTCCGCAAAGAAATAAAACAACTAGAACAGATGTGTATTATTGGAAGTGTTCGCTTCTTCTCTAGAACAATAATAATCACTATTCATTCTAGTTCATTTGTATCGCAACAGCTTGATTCAGTTGATCAACAGAGAAAAGCACCGGGCTTCCTGCCTGCCTCTACAGAATGTGACTCGTCGGAACTGTAGCCAATAGCACAGCAGGTAGGCTTAAAGAGTTCTCTTTCACATTATGTTTGAAAAATATTAAAGAAAAACACAAAAAGCACCACCTGAAGGATCTGTCTTGACACGTCTAACTCCTTACACATTGCACAATGGCATTGTGAATGGATAAAAATGCCAATGACTGCCTGACAGAGTCCAGTGAAAAAGCATCCATTGATCCAGAAAGAACAAGAGAGAAAGATGGAGGGAGGGGGTTTGTGTGTGTGTGTGTGTGTGTGTGTGTGTGTGTGTGTGTGTGTGTGTGTGTGTGTGTGTGTGTGTGTGTGTGTGTGTGTGTGTGTGTGCGCGTGTGTATACACAGAACTGTGAGGATCATTTATGCCTCCATTACCACACAGTGCCATGTTATCGGAACTCTCCATCAGTTAAGACTGGGACTCATACAGTATGTAATCAGTGCAGTAACATTTGCATTGATATTCAGTTATCAAAGGGCAGATTGCTCAATCACCTGTGGCATCTTAACAGCAAGCCCTTCTAAAAATCATGTAATTTGCATTTGCTATCCCCATCCAAAGGGCACACGCTCGCTGGGCAGAGCTGCCTGACAATGTGAAGAGTTACATCACCAAGCTCCTACTGAATCATTTTCCCATAGCATCACCATATAATTAACGGGTGGTGACCTGGTCCCAGAAGGGAACAGAGTGTGACAGACTGAACGGTTGTGCTCTGGCTCTAACGGCAAGATTAAGTCCTGCTAGCTTACTCATGACCAGAACCATCAATAATCAGTACAACTATGACTGCAATAATCATGGTTGACTGTGATTAACTGTACTCAGGTCAGCTTTTGAAGGTAAGCCTAGGTCCCAAAATTTGGCTCGACCATGTGACTTCACTGGGAAAGACCAGAGCCCATGGTTTAAATGCTCTAATATCCGGGCCTTTTCCAGGTCAGGACAACATGGGCTGGGATTGGGGACAGTATACATTATACAACAGTGAAACAGGAGAGGAAGCAGGACTAGTCCACTGAAACAGGAGAGGAAGCAGGACTAGTCCATGGAAACAGGAGAGGAAGCAGGACCGGGTTCTGTCCAATAACAAGCACTGAATGTACGGTTACTCCTGTTTGGTGGGTGTAGTGATGTATGACCCAAAGCCATGAGGTTGATATTGAAAGGACACCTGTAATACTTATAGACTTCTCCAACACTTACCTGGTTCAGGAGCTGCACTGCCCTTTATCTTCAGAGGAATTTTCCAGCATGTATACATTTACTGTATTCAAGGATGGCGTCAGGTAACGGAAACGGTAATCATGTTTCAGTTCTCTTCGTCAAGACCTCACATTGCATCCTCAGATGCCCAAATGTGTTTCTATTCTATCACATACTGTTTCACAGTAGGTTGAGCAGTTCTTGACCCATATTCGCATAAAGTTCTGATTAAAAAATAAGGATACCAACAGTATATTGGGAGCTTTCTCCCTATAGGTGAACATATTTATTAGTATATATTGGCCTAAGTGATAAGTGATCTTACATTAGCACTCCTGATTTACACACTTTAATAGTAGGACACAGTATTGCCCTTACCTACATGCACGCATGCATAGATAACTGACCTTAAACACTTCTGAGAAGAACCCAGAGCCAATCTTCTCGCAGATGAAGTCATCTATCCGGGCCAGGCTTGAAACTGCACTGCGCAGCGCACGGTATGATGAGGGCCTGATCCGGTTTGGCCCGTGGATGCCGTGGATGGGTGGCTCCGCCACCTCCTGGTCCCGGTCCGGCTCTACCCGATCCATCTCGGTAATCCCGGGAGGGGGAGGGGCGTGCAAGCAGTTTAAATCCAACACTTCTGTTTACATTTCAGAAGTTCTGCGCAGCAGCGCGAGGGTCCGACGGTAACGGTCCAGGGAAACGGGTGAGCTTCGCACTGGATCCTGAGGTTCAGAACGAGGGCGAAAGACCAATTAATTTTCAAAATAAATAAATAATACAATCACATTGATCTCATACGCAATAATAAACTTGACGCGTCTCTGTCCCCAATTTAGGGTAGTATGTCTAAATGCTTTCTAAATGTTTGCCGCATCAGATAGCTATGAGATGTAAAGATGTAGGCAGCCAGGCTATCCCCTTTCTCCCCCCGCTGTAACTGCGTACTCAGACTGCCTGCTTGGCACCAGAAAAGCAGTCGACTTCAGTTTCTTCTGGTCTGCCTATGCAGTGAAGGGCTCCAATTTTCTGCCAATTGTAGGCAATTGCTGAGTAATTCCGCTCAGTCCTCACGCCGTCAGAAGCAAAGCAGCCTGGGCAGCCTCGTTGCTGTTCGTTCGGCGGGGAAATGTAAACAGACTTCGCAGTAAAATATAAAACGGTCTGTTTACTTTGGTTTGCCGGTTATTTGTGTAGCTACTTATCTGTGGCTGGTTTGTCCTGATACAGGGAATGGAAGCAACGAGACATAGCGGTTTTATTGTTTTAGACCATCATTTTGCAGGGCTGCTACAGCCTGATTACCATCAGATATAGGTTATAGCCTATTCAAATGAAGGCCTATATTTAAGTTATCACTAAGTATAAACACAGGCAGTTGAATTAAACAACAAATAGCAGCATGGGAAAGCTTAGGACGCGTTGTATGCAGTAGGTGGTAAGAGAGCAGCGTAGCCTATTCAAGACGGACCTTCGACCGCACTGCCAGCTTGACTGCGGGTCATACATTATAAATGCCAAGCTGGGCTATAATTTTTTGAATTGGTCTGTCACTTCCATACAACTATATATACGCGACCCTGAAAGCTGCCTACGCATACACCATTTAAAAGTTTACAAATATGGCCAAAACGCGATAGAAAGAGTGAGGAATCATCGTGCAATGAAACATTCATGCGACTTACCTGTCCTTGATAAAATCCACAGGTAGCTAGCATTCGATATGTTCAGCTTCTAGCGTCCTGACCCGAACTTGGTATTAGGTTACAGTGCCTTCTATTTCACTAATTAATCAACAGCGTCTACCGTCCTGGTCCAGCATGGCCTCGCGATTCTCGTTTTACTTCAACCCGCCACTGTTTTGTCATGGCTCTGGCTCTGCTCACTCGTCAGAGCAGGGAGAGGACTGTGCGAATTTTGGTTTCGCTTCTTATTGGAGGAAAAGCGTCTGGGAGGGTCCACGCGTCCTAACCTACAAAAACTTTACCTGCTCACATGCAACACAACTACTGGCCTGGCTCATGTACTCCATCCACAGCTTACAAAGCCTTGGTGTCACACTCACACCACAGTCTATCCACACACCTATTTATAAAAGTTTCCTCAGTGGACTGTGAACATCGAGGAACACATCTCAGACACCCAAGCTCTCGACCTCAGGGCCATCCCATGATAAATTGCTTCTTACTGTAGCGCCGTCTCACACCATACACCGACATAGCTCACATTATTTCATGCAGTGGCCTCATTTGCCCCCTTGGCAACTCCCTTTGCTATTCAGTGACCACTGCAACACTTGAATAATCAAATGCATAATTTATCAATTTTTTGTGTCTACACAATAGACACTAGACAGTTTACCGCCTGTAACATTATCCTCAAGTCAAGCCATTGTTATATATGACATATCCCATACATGTATTATTTAGTGATTCTGTTCATTTATTTATCAAGCCTAAAATTGTATTTGTTTTCAAGACAGGACAGTCTATGAATAGACAGTGTCTGAATCCCAAATGGGATTCCCTATTTTTTACAGAGTGCAATTCTTTTGAATAGAGCCCTATAGGGAGTGTGTGCTTACATATGGTATAGGGCGTTATTTGGGAAGTACACCGTGGGATAGGTAAGGAGGAGGTTATAATAACAACACATGACCCCATATGTTTGTGTGTCATGGGTCTTTATCCAAACAAAAATGCATCAGAGAGCATTTGGATATTACATTTTGGTCTTGATTCCTTGGTCTATTGCTTTTGACAAACTTGCTATTCTTGTTGATAATATAGAAAATGTACAGTCATGGCCAAACACACGGGCACCGTTGCACTTTCTTCAATAGCTCACACGGTCTGGAAAAATAAGGTTATTGTCCTATTGGAAGACCCATGACTTTTGATGGAGACCAAGCTTTTTGACACTGAGTTTGACATTGCATTGCAAAATGCCTGGGTTTTCTCCTGATCTGTGGATGTCATTGCAACATTCAAGGCACCCAATGCCAGAGGCGGCAAAGCAACCCCAAAATATCCTTAAACATCCTCCATGTTTGACTGTGAGGAAGGTGTTCTTTTATTTGAAGACTTCCTTTTGTTGTCTGCAGACATATTCACGGTGTGCTATACCAAAACGTTTTAATTTGGTCTCTTCTTTCTACAGAAGATCATCCCAGAAGGATTGTGGCATGCTCAGGTGTGTTTTGGGAAATTGCAGTCAGGCTTTCTTACATCTCCCCTTTAGGCAGTGGGTTACTTACTGCTCTCAACCAACTTTCTGTGAGTTGGCAACAGATGGTGCAAGTTGAAACTATTGTACTTTTGATTTTGTGCTTTAATTTGTGTGGCAGTTGATTGGAGTTTATGGAGTCCTGGAGGTGACAGTGAATAATTATTTTATGAAACCTGCTTTCGTTTTATAAAACTTGCTTTCGTTTTATAAAACCTGCTTTAGTTTTATAAAAAATGCTCTTGTTTTATAAAACGTGCTCCCGTTTAATAAAACGTGCTCTCATTTTATAAAAAGTGCTCTCGTTTTACAAAAACGTGCTCTTGTTTTATAAAACGTGCTCTCGTTTTATAAAATGTGCTCTCGTTTTTTAAAAGGTTTAATAAAACAAGAGCACACTTTAAAAAAAATGAGACCTCCAGGGCTCTGTAGAGGCACTTTCACACACATTAAAATAATCCTTTGCTGCAATCTTCCATCAAGTTCTCTTGTGGCCACATCCAGGGAGGTTGGTTGGTTTGTCAAATGGGCCTTAAAGGGATAGTTTGTCCAAAATTACGAATAGATGTTCCAGAAGGCACATAGTAACTTTTTTTCAAACAATCCATTATTCAGTACTGTCCCAGTCTGTAATTAGCGTTATTAGCATCCTCCAAATTCATGAATGGAAACAGTACGTACCTCTATCGCAAAGCTGCACTGCAAGCAGAAAACTACTCCGAAACACTTCAAACTACATTCAGTAATCTGTTACGGTAGCATATATCTTTTTAAACTGTGAACTTAAACCTCAACAAGCTATGTTAGGATAGGTTGCTTTGCCTAGCTTAATAAAATTGCTGCTAGTTTACACTTTACACTTACGTATATTACTGCTATAATTTTGCTTTGTATATTTCTTAATTCTTACTACGTAAATGTCGTGTGCCATGTCACAATCATTTTATTTTGCAGAATGACGCTGTGTTATTCGATGCATTTGATGAATAAACTTTGAACTTCTGGATTTACTTTGTATCGATGTCAACTTCTGCCTGCTTGTTTATCTGCTTGTGGATCTTGAGTTAATTAAATTCTACCCACTGCAATTGGGACAATACCTCTACCTCTCCTGAGTCGTACTGTGGGAGAATCAGTGGAGTTACTTTGCCAACGAGACATACAATTTTGGCTAGAAACATTTCAATACCGAGGATCGTGACTTAGAAGAGGACTAAAGTCAAATGCAATTCCATCAAGTTGCCCAGTTCAACCTGTGGAGACCAGAAGTAATACTTCCCATTGCTATGTTATAATACACGTAGTACACATTGCGTCCGGATATTCTGGGCAAGGGTTGGGGATTAAGGTGTTCACCATCGCCCCCTTTAGCTGCTGTCCAAGCTTCTATTTGGTCAATTCATCATCTGTGTTTTTTCTGCTTTTATTCAGTTAGACATAATATATATGAATTTTCCTTTCTCTCACAAGCAATTCAATTTGACTGTCTGATGTGAATATCAAAGACGAAATAGGTAACTTGCATTCTACCTAGCGAATACTTTCTTTAGTTTACTGTGTATACACTTACTCTTCACAAACTAATGCATTGATTGATACAATTGTGAACAAACTGACCGATTAACACAGGAAGTAACTGTTTATTTGAAATGACAGCTACATCATGAAAATTAAAACTTCATTCTGATGAATACAATGTCACCATGTTCATTGAGGTAAACAACACCACTTGTATTAGTTCGGAGTGTTTTAGAGTAGTTTTACACTTGCAATGCAGCTTTGCGATAGTGGTACATACTGTTTCCATTCATGATATTACATGATGCTAATAACGCTAATTACTGACTGAAACAAAGTTGAATAATGGACTGTTTTAAAAAATTAACTTGTGGTAAAGGGACTGTCACCAAAATATGATTTTTGAATGAGCTATCCCTTTAACCTTCTCACAAAAAATACATGAAATAAATTAGTGATATAATAAAATGAATTGCAAATATGGGTATGGAATAGATGTTTATAGGTGAATGCTGTCTACAAACTATTTGGGTAGACAGATCTACATACTGTTTAGGTAGACATGTCTACAGTTTGTTTAGGTAAAGGGGTTTACATATTGTTGAGGTAGAGGTCTACATGCTGTTTTGGTGGACAGGTTTACATACAGTTTAGATAGAGGTCTACATACTGTTTAGGTAGACATGTCTACAATTTGTTTAGGTTAAGGGGTTTACATATTGTTGAGGTAGAGAGGTCTACATGCTGTTTAGGTAGACATGTCTACAGTTTGTTTAGGTAAAGGGGTTTACATATTGTTGAGGTAGAGAGGTCTACATGCTGTTTTGGTGGACATGTCTACAGTTTGTTTAGGTAAAGGGGTTTACATATTGTTGAGGTAGAGAGGTCTACATGCTGTTTTGGTGGACAGGTTTACATACAGTTTAGATAGAGGTCTACATACTGTTTAGGTATAGAGGTCTACGTACTGTTTAGGTGGACAAATCTACATACTGTTTAGGTTCAGAGGTCTTCATTCTATTTAGGTCTTTTCTATCATGTTGGCAACAGAAACCCTGCATCCAAGTTTCTATACCTATACCTACCCTTTTTACTTAACTGAATAACATAACTGTTATGTCTAAATTTGACCTAGCCCTAATACCCAACCATAAACTGAAGCCATATTACCTCAACAAAAAAGTAACCACAATTTTTACTAAAGATTGATTTTCAGGAATTGTGTGCTTTAATGGAGGGTAAAATGGTGAAAGATACAGGGAGGTTTCCAGAAAAAGCAGTAGTCCAAACTGCACCAGTGTGTACCAGAAGCAGTAGCTTCAAAGAGAATGCTGGACAAATCTAGGCCACATAAGTCCAATTAACACCAACCCCAATTATACAATTTATCCTAAACCTAACCTCAAAGTTGGAAATACCCTTCCTTATGGGGACCCCCTAAAACACCTTTTGGATCGAGTTGTTAGGACTTCTGGTCCCCACGTGTATTGCCAGACTTGGATCTCACACACTCACAGAAAAGAGTTTGTGTGTGCCCGTGCACGCACGCACAAACACACACACACACACACACGCGCACACACACGCATACACACACACACACACACACACACACTTCATTACCTTCATTCCATAGGTACTAATGATTCAAGTCAACTCCTCACTTCTCGTTGGCTGCACAGTTCCACAAGGTAAGAGACTAATTGTTTTCGGGAACTCACCAGCTGTTTCACCCCCCCAGGGATGGGGGTTGGGGGGGTTGCCACATGGTCCCGGAAACCGGCTGCTGCTGATCACCCGCTGGAGGGGACAGAAGACTTAATGCCCCCCTCTGGGGAGGGTCAGGGCACTCTGGGGCCAGTCACTAGGGGATGTTGAAGTGGCACAAAAGTGGATCATGAGGTAGTGCGTGCGCTCTCGCCCAATGGGAATAGATACCAAGTGTGTTGTGATCAACTGACACCTGGAATGCGGATGGTGGGTGGGATCTGATTACCCAACTAGAATCTTTATGAATTAACACATTCTTATGAATTGAAAGACATTCGCACCTTTCCTGTAAACACGCAGAAACTGAATGAACAAGTTTACTGTAAAACACCCTGCCTACATCTAGCTTTCTTGAACATATAGAAAAGATGTGTGTTTTTTAATTATGATCTACAAGGAAATTACAGGGGAAACGATGGAATGAATGAAACGGCTTCCATCCATTGCCTAAATAGTTTAAATATGAAAAGATAAATCAATAAAAAGGTGACCTTAGAGGCTTTCTATTTTGTGTTTGGGGATGCATGCACGGGTGTCATAGAGACCCACATCAAACTACCCTGAGGATCTAAGTTCAGTAAAAACGCATAAATCAAAATGTGATGCAGCCTCATACACACAACTCAGCATCTCCAACTCACTCAATGGTTTGTCAGCAACATGGCCAATCAACATTCCAGTAACAGAACCAGGAATTCCCCTCCTAGAGATACGATATCTGCGTCGGTTGATGAAAACATTGGGTCGCTGTAGAGACTTGATGGACACAAAAACCGTAAATCGTCAGCTTCCCCACCCATTGCTCTTTTAGTCTGACCTGTCTCTACACGCCTCCCTAGTGGTTTTTGAGACGGTGTGTGGGTGGATGGGTCTCACTTTACAGATGAGGTGTGGAATCTTAATCTTCTCAAATTTCCATGATTGTGGATCCTTGGATTATAGTCTACTGATATTGCACACATTGGTTAGATTATTGTCTCTGTAACCTAAAAACCCTGTGTGTGGGTGATTTTTGCAATGCTCAATGAGTAAAACGGGTTTGCACTTATCCCTGTGGCTGGCTTATGTTTGTCTTTCATAGCCGAAGTATTATTTTGGTGAACTATTATGTTGCATGACACTCAGAGTTACAGCGGTGAGTGATTGAATCCATAAATATAGGCCTACAACTCAACTAAATTCTTTATTGCAAATGCTACAACATGCATCCTAATTAAAAACAGGAAAGAGAAAAAAGTCAACTAGCATAAACTGGCTAGATGAGATTTAAATTAATTTGGAAAGTAAAATTCAACATGTTCCTAACACTTTATCAAACCCATCTCCACACAGGAACACTGTAGCTCTGTCAAAGTGACCATCACATTCTTAATCACCTCCCTGACCAAGGCCCTTATTAGTGGGCGGCCAAAAGTCACCTAAAGAAATCACAGACCATGATAAACAAGATTATCTGGTCTGATGTAACATAGATTGAACTCTATGGCCAAATTGCAAAGCATAATATCTGGAGGAAACGAGGCATAGCTCATCACCTGCCGATACCCAATGGTGAAGCATGGTGGTGGCATTATATTGGTGTGGGAATGATTTTCTGTGGCAGGGATTTGGAGACAAGCCAACATCATGAGAATAATTAACAACGAAGTTCTCTATTCAACTTGACAAAGCATGAGAGGATCTGCAGAAAAATATAGGTATGCCAAATATGCAGCGTCATGCCCAAATGTAACAACATTTGGAAAAAGTCAAGGGGTCTGAATACATACCAAATGCACTCTAGGATATAAAGTAATTTCAACTTCCTTACATCTATCATGCCACACCTCCCCCCGCTGACTCCACCTACTTACTTTACAAATTAAATTAAGAAAAGTATTTAAAAAAACAATAACAAAGTTAGCACAGGATTTCTCAGCAAGCACATGATCGGTCAAAACTCAAAGCGCTACGTGTGGCACAATCACTAAACCCAAAGTGAAGTATGGTGGAGGAACTGGGCATTACGTCAAAATTGAAGGAATCAAGCAAAACATAGTGGATCTAGTGGCTCAAGCAAAATACTAGACTCAACCGCAACAATTTCTAATATTACAACAAATAATACAATAGTAGAAACAGAAAAATGGCACACAATAAAACTTTAAACATACCTGTATACAGTATGTGTAAAATACATTATTACTACTTAAAACAAGGTCAATTAAAAATCTTTTATGTATTTGATTATATAGGATAATTAAACAGTTAAATTATTACCTGGAAAGTAACATTAGTGAAAAAAATATGTTAATCTGTAATTTATGTTGATTTATAATTTAAAGAGGTTAAGTATTATCTCACTATGAGTTCTGATATAAAAGTATATATAGCCTATATTGGAAGGTTTGCTCTGTAGAATAACCCAAACATATTCTCTCTGATTGCTTACCACGTCTTTACGAAGCGCAGTACTGCCACCCTGTGGCGAAATACAGAAATTACTTACAACGGTTTATTACAGTAAATGCAGTGCTTTGTAGGGGATAGAGTCACCATAATTAAACAAAAAATATATATATATTGTATACATTCCATATCTATGTATTATATAAACTGTGTTAACGCACGATTGCAAACTGTTCATTTTGTTAGCTTTTACTACAACTCCTAAGCCTTCAAATTGTTATGAGAACATAAAGCTTGTGAAGCGGACATTGAAATAGTAAAGTACGCTAACCATTAACCTTGTACAATTATTGTTCACACACTTGGCAACCTCATACCGGCTAAAAGTTAAGCTGATCTTGATTGCGAGGTGGGATGGTTTCAAAGTTATAGTGAACTGCAAGTGTGCTCTGATCACAATAACGCGTTGCATGCTGGGAGTTGTTAAATTAGACGAGTACACATTCGTCACTCTGGCTGGCTGCTTTTAGCCAGAGCTCTGATCATCATGTCACTGACCCGTATTGAAAGGGCCCAGGCATGGATTCTGCGTGCGTGCATGGGGGTGCTCTTTGCGCTTTTTCAGCTACTCTCTCCCCGGCGTTCCGCTGGATCTACCAAACTTCCACCGGTCTCCAACCCTATGTTGCTGATGTCGGCGATGCAGCTCTCGCAAAAGATTCGTCGAAGAGAGGTCCGTAGGATACCCCGTTGACGATTTGTTGTATTTTACTGGATAGACTTGTCTTTAGAGCCCCGATTTCTGTCTACTTGGAGCGTACCCCTTGCTGCGTGGGCGTAATGCAGACATGGATCTGGAAGGAATCGGTAAAGATCCAGTTGCACGAGCTACAGCATTGCTCTCTGGGAACAGTAGTACAGTGCGGGTGTGGTTTTCCAGGACCACTGTAATGAATAGGGCCTACGTTATGGATTTGGGCTAGGCTGTATTTGATGCATGGTCGGATGCAGATTCATATGAATCTCGTCAAGAAGTAATATGCCTCAAATTCTCTTCAAGGATTTCATTTACAACCTTTTGGTATTGGAGTTTAGGCCTATGAAATAGCAGTTGACCAATATTTGCCTCTAGCGCCCGAAACTAGGACTGCCTTAAAACGTATTTATTTTTCTGTCTCTAGGCTAATTTGAGTAACATGATACCCAAAACCTTTTAGAGACATCATTTTTTTGCATGACTTATTTCCATCTGAACATTCCCAAATGTTGTGTTCCGGTGAAGTCACCTCTTCTTGACTTGTATGAGGATGCAAAAGAAAAGCCCCAAATCCATTTTACACAGCATTTGACCCCCTCTCAGTGCCTTATTACTTTTGTCATTTGTGTTTGTCTAGACTCACAGAGAGACGTTTAAGCCTTTACAGATTAGCTTAAGTTTACTGTGGTGATAAACCCAAATGCTCATACGCGCACACAAACAAACACGTACGAACTCACTCATGTGTTTGCACAGGTGTCTAGTGTGGAGGTGGTGGAGGCCTACATCGACAGGATTCAGGAGGTTAACCCACATCTCAATGCTATGGTACAGCACAGGCAAGTACAAGTCCCCCTGGACTAGACTGGTTTAATTTTATAGTACTAGTCCTCCTGGACTAGACTGGTTTGATGTTATAGTACAAACCCACCACCTGCATTAAACTGTTAAATGTTATAGTACAAATACTCCTCCAATTGCTCCACTTTTCTTTCTTCAGGTTTGAAGCAGCGTTGCTAGAGGCAGCCCAGGTGGACAAGCTTATTCAGGAGGAGTCAGGCGGAGAGCATGCTCTGGAGGATAGACTGCCCCTGTTGGGAGTCCCCATCACAATCAAAGAGGCCTTCGCTTTACAGGGTAGATTTGTTATAATGACGTTCTGATGACGTTCCCATAACAATCAGTGACATTCATATTTCCCTATTGAAAAACAACTTTTGGCAGGAAAGCTGTGTTCTCTCCCAGCTTCGTACACGAGCCAAACACACTCCAGCCAGTGTATTCTCTAACTGAATTCCTTTTTATTTGTAACTCATACATTTCTCACTTCCCCACATATGCTTGTCCTTTCTGCATGTTTTTCTTGCTCCTCCAGGCATGCCTCAAACCACAGGTGTCGTGTCCAGGCGCGGGGTGATCTCCGCGGGAGACGCGCCTCCTGTGGCCCTGCTGAAAAGGGCCGGTGCTATCCCACTTGGGGTCACCAACACCAGTGAACTCTGCATGTGGTACGAGTCGCACAACCACCTGCACGGTATCTGCAACAACCCCTATGACCTGGAGAGAACACCTGGCGGCAGCTCAGGTGTGGTACAGCAATGATTAAGAAGTTATAAAATGGTAATAATACGTGTTAACGTTGTCATAGATGTGTAATAACATAGGTAGACTGGTATTAAGTGTTAATAGCAGGAATCAAGCTACAAAAATGCTTGCTTAGATTACCTGTTCCTTTTCCCTATTTTCCCCTTCGTTCCTGGTGGCCGACAGGTGGAGAAGGCAGTGTTCTGGGTAGTGGAGCATCTGTGATAGGGATTGGTTCTGACATTGGTGGAAGTATCCGTATACCATGCTTCTTCTGTGGAGTTTTTGGCCATAAAACCACTCCAGGTAAAGAAAGAGTATTCTGTGTGTGTGTGTGTCGGTTCTCTGTAGGATGTGTTGGGGTATGTACTAACGTGTGGGTGTGTGATGGTTCTCTGTAGGATGTGTTGGTGTATGTACTAACGTGTGGGTGTGTGTTGGTTCTCTGTAGGATGTGTTGGGGTATGTACTAACGTGTGGGTGTGTGTCGGTTCTCTGTAGGATGTGTTGGGGTATGTACTAACGTGTGGGTGTGTGTCGGTTCTCTGTAGGATGTGTTGGGGTATGTACTAACGTGTGGGTGTGTGACGGTTCTCTGTAGGATGTGTTGGGGTATGTACTAACGTGTGGGTGTGTGTTGGTTCTCTGTAGGATGTGTTGGGGTATGTACTAACGTGTGTGTATGTGTTCTTCACTATGGTCTCTTTAGGTGTGGTATCTAATGACTGTCAGTACCCTCCTGTGTCTGGGTGTTATCAAGACTACCTCAGTACTGGGCCCATGTGTCGTTATGCTGAGGATCTTCTGCCCATGCTCAGGATCATGGCTGGCCCCAATGTAGACAAGTACATAACCAATCACAACCCCCGACACGTGACATGTACATAACCAATCACAACCCCCGACACGTGACATGTACATAACCAATCACAACCCCCGACACGTGACATGCACATAACCAATCACA
>JACXGJ010001952.1:0-73624 GCA_016801105.1 Esox niger
AACACGCAAAGACAGGGGGAACAGAGGATACATATATACTTGGAATGGTAATGACTAGATGAGAAACAGGTGCGCTAAACAGGACAACAGGTGCAATGGATTGATGACGGGCGGTGGTGTTAGAAGGCCGGTGACATCGAGCGCTGAGGTCCGCCTCCTGCAGGGGGAGGATGAGCTGCAGATGGCGTAGTTGTCACAGCGTGTTTTGATTAATGATAACAAAGAGGTGTGCTTTCTGGTGACACCACACACCTTATTGTATTTGTCAGAGTATGGACGTCAAACAAGCAGCTGAGGATATGCAACACTGCCTGGATTTCTACCCAGTGCCTCTGTACAGTCTAAACGGACATGAAGTCATATTTCTTAAGCACAGGGTTGTTGATCACTGCTGAGGTTCACAATTATTTTTGTTGCTAGTTGAATTTCATTGTAGACATTTCCGACAAGTTATGGCAATGGATAAAAATTAGCCAAAGTAACATGGTAATTGTGGTGTAATATGTAATCCACAATCTGATATCCACTTAATAACTCATCTTTCACCCCCTCTTTTGACATGGATGGATGGGTGAATGTCATAACCTCATCCCTCAGTTCTTTGTTCAGCCAAGAGGATGTAATACAGCGAGTAGTGGAGGTGATCAAAAACCTTGGAGTCTGTTCAGCTGAGGACCTAAAGTTTGTGGAAGCAGATGACCTTGCAGGAGTCATGAAGCCAGTAGAAATCAGAAAAGTTATGGCCTGCTATTGCCTGCATTAAATGTGAGTAAAATAATAGCTGTGAGATGCTGATAAATATTCACAGTTTCATGTGAATATACAGTTCTAAAAAGCATGTATGACATCTTTCAGAGACTTACAAAATACATGGATCTGTGTCTGTTACTGGTTCTGTGTTCCCATCTAGTTTAGCAAGTTTTGAAGCATTCCTGTCTTTATATGAAGGAAATATTCTCAAAGTCAGTAGAGACCTTTATAGGTATAATTGAAAAATGATTATGATTGACTCACTGGACAGAAGAATGGGGGAAAATTATATCTGAATAATATTGACTGACATTAGTGCGTCTTTGTTTTTTAGGTTCACACTCAGTGATGAGAGTAAAGGATGATTCTTCTTCAATAGCTACTAGGCCAATTGAAGAGTCAAGCGATGATTCATTCATCAGTGTCATTGACAATTCTGTCATCAGCGATCACTTCACGCCAAAGATTACTGCCAGGAGGAGCTCAGCTTTGGTCATTGCCATGAGAAGTCAAGCCTCACCCACTGCATCAGACAGTGGGTCCTCACCTTTAGACAGAGGAGATAGTCGCTGGCACTACAGCTTTGACATACCCTGGAGTAAGATGCCCTCAAGTACAAGGAAGTTATTGGATACTGAGAAGAGGCCATATGCAGCAGAGAGGAGGGAGGTTATTAGGATTGAGGGTGCTGAAATAATCACTGTGTGCAAGCAACCGGGAAAGTGGCACATCACTGAAGTAGCAAGGAAAATGGTAATTCACTACCCAAGATCCTTCCGAGATAAAATTGAGGGTCAGGTTGCCGGCACCGGGTATGACTTGCTTGTGAAACAGTTGATATCTCAGATAGAAAACTACAGACGACTCCAAGCTCATCCTGCCCAGAAAAGGATTTCCGAAATTGGAAGGCCTGACAATGCAGAAAGAGCGTAAAGATTCCTATGGCTGCATTAACAGTGAGCCAGATATTCCTGCTTGTGAAACAAAATTCATCCTTGTGAAAACACTGTACGCTGCATTAACAAACATGCATAGAGCTGAAGAAAGCCTGTAACAGGGTTTTTTGCTGTCCTGATTTCATGTATATTTACAGATTTTGTCAGCACAATATGGGCCGTTTAAGAATGAAGTTAACCAAGCAGTGTGCGGAACACAGCTCCTGGCTTACTAAACCCCATTAGATCCATACCTGAAGCAAGCAATTTACTGGCCATGGTAATCACTCTACTTGCACTGTTCACAGGAAACAGCCCACTCACTGTCAAGATGTTCATGGTTGCAGTGGACCAGGTCATAGTCAATGAGCAGCTTCTCAGTTTCCAGATTATGTTCTCCTCGTATTACCTGCAAGACATTGACAATCCAGTGGAACTGGCAGCTACACTGGAGTTCTTACAGCGGTACGTAATTCAGTATACATTACACATTCCTTTATGAGGTGACATAGTTGAAGGTCTTGAAGTTCATGTAGACATTATTTTTAGCCCTACTTGTGAAGGGGGCTTTCAGGATGGCAATGTTGCTTTTCTCAAAGTTAATATTGTTCTTGTCTGTATATTTTGATAATTTGAATGTGATGTATTTTGGGGTATTAACCTCTTGAGATATATGAAGACACTATGTCTTAGTAAAATAATTGTTTTCAAAAAGTACTTATTCTTCAAGGAAAATGTTTAGATATTATACTTATCAGGTCCTGCTAATCCTAAATAGGTAAGAGAAATAAAAAATGCACACATTATCAAAGCTCAGCTGGAGGTTAAACAGTATTTATTTTCCTCCTACAAAGCTATTTATTCATTTTCAGACAAGGTTCGGATTTATTTCATTGGTATAAAGGAACATTATTTCTCCAACAGACGCCTCTTAAAGAGCAACCCAGATCAAAAGACCAAAGTGACACGAAAAGGAAAGGGATGCCAGTATGTTGTTAACTCAAGGGTGCTGAACTTCATCTCCACAATTGCCAATTTTAAGTGGAGAGAGGTTAGGGTAAGAACACGCCCTCACCAAACGAAAACAATCATCAGTCAAGCAATAAATCAATACATCATTCAGTCCCCAACATGCCCCAAAATAGTGTTTGTTTTGGGAACAAAAGCAAACCAAGGTAGAGATTTGAATTCTGGTTCTTGATTCTGCAGTTATTGATTGTAAATATTTTGTGTTTTGTCATGATTTGCCTTGCGCTGTCATCTGTTTCTTAACTGGCTACAGAAATCCCATAAAACTGTAGAAAAAAGATCTTCACAAGACATTGTTGTGTAGAGAAAAGAAACAACAATTCAACAACTGATGTAATCAAACTCACAGTTCTTTCTTTTCTTTTCATACAGATATCTGACTTTAGAGAGTTCCTTTGAAGTTTGATCCTTGATTAAATGTGTTCCAATATTTGTTTGTCCAGGTGTGTTGACACCAAGAAAAATTTATTTTACAGTAACAAGGCTTTGTTTGCATATGTAACAAAAAATAAAGGGTGTTTGTTGCTTTTCCATCATTTGTGTTATTCTGTTCTGAAGCCTTGCGTATTGTGAACACTTAATAAGTTCACACTGTGTAAATCACAATGCAAAAAGTTTCTGCTGCACTGCTCTCTTAAGGTTGAAACATGTTGTTGCCTTGGACAACTGAAATGCATTGCCTCACTTTGCCTTTACTCATTTAACTTTTGTCAGATTCATTGGCATGTATGTGCTTTTACTCACTGTGACATCACAGTGCAGACTTGTACACTATAAAAGAATGCATTATGTTTAATGTAAAAAAATTGGCTAAATTATTATCCAGAATTACAGTTTGAATGAAAATTACATAACAATTTAAAAATAATAAGATTTACCTTAAAATTACAAAGACAAACGTTAAATTGTTAGTGTGGACATACATTTTTTAATGAACAGCTACATATTTAATTATAGATTATCATTGTCATTTTACATGCATGTGTCTGTAATTTAAGAAAGCAGAAAAGTACTATATAAATATTATAGTAATTCTTCTGTAAAAAAAAGGCATATATGAAATCTGTCATTATTGGCTTATTTGTAACGGTGAGGTGACGGACTGCTCCGCCATCTCCCGCCTTTCCCATCTTTCCAACTGTCCCATCGCTCCACCTCCAATCTCCCAGCCACTCCGCCGCCCGAGCCCACAGCGCCCGTCCTGGCCGCGGTGCCCTCCACAGCCCGTCCCGGCCACTCCGCCTCTACTTCCCGGCCGCTCCGTCACCCCTCTGCCCGTCCCGTCCCGGTCGCTCCGCCTCCCCTGCCTGTGTCCGGCGTGTTTTGGTAGGGGTCTGGTTTCTCTCTGGCCTTCTCGCCCTCCTCTGGGGTAGTGTCCTACCCCGTCTAGAATCCGGGGCTTTGGGGGGGGGGTACTGTGACGGTGAGGTGACGGACCGCTCTGCCATCTCCCGCTTTTCCCATCTTTCCAACTGCCATGAACTCATCCCGGTCTCCTTCATTTGTCTTGTCCCGAATTGTCTCACACACCAGGTCCCAATTAGGTAATTAGTATGTGCTTAAATGTTTCTCCTCTGCTCAAATCATTTGTCAGTCATTGTTCCATGTTACTGTGTGTCCTGATGCGTGTGGTGAGTTATGTTCTTGTTTACTATTTACTGTATACCCTTTATCATCAAGTGCTTGGTGTTTTTCTGTTTCTTTGTGTTCAAATAAAGACAGCACCACAATGGCCTGCGCCTGGTCCGTTATCTCCATACCATCACAACCGTGACATTATTGCTTAAAATAACAGTTGGATTTTTTATCTACAGAGTTTTGTATACAATTTGAAAACAGAAAACCACTGTAAAAACATGAGTGTTGTTTTTTTACAGTGTAAGATACAAAGAAGGGGGGTCAGGGACTTACGATTTTTGAGAGTTTCAGGCCATTTTTTTATTTTAACAGAAGGGCCTTCAGATCTGCCCATTAGTAACTGCCACTAAATAACCACTAGTATAATCTGTAGTATATGCAGGTAGAAAAACATCCTGTGTTTCATGGTTCGTAATCCACCAAAGCAATACAGTAAGCAAATAGCGCAAGAGCTATGCAATAAGTTTTGAAGGAATAAACAGAGCCAGTGTTTCGGTTTAAGTTGTGTTCGGATTAACTGGTGACATTTCCAGATGTGACGCAGGTGTGGCATGAGAATCCTTGGGCAGGAATGATTGTGTAGGTGACTGTATTGATGCCTGTTCAAAACGCTGCAAATGCAAATAAATCGATCAAATGTTCTTTTTGTCATTCTCTCTGTGTCATGATCGCGTTTAATGTGTTTGTAATTAGACTACATGTAGACTATACGGGAAACAGTTTGAGATGTTTGTTGACACTGCAGCTCGAACGCAGAGCGGATACGGTTGTTAGTTGTGGTAGAGTGAAGTGTGCACAAATTAACTTGTGATACAACATCTACATCTACCATTGGTCATGTTTCATATTCATATCCTTTCATCATTTACACATACCAAAATAAAATGTGTTGTAATAAACACAAACTAAGTTTACACATGTTAACACGGTGCACAAATCCAATATGCAATGCAAGCTCTAAGTCATCTTACAGTTGTGTGGTGTGACATTACTGTGACTGAAGACAACAACGAGTTATAAAATCAATGATTTTATGTTTAAGTTTAGAGCCCCTACATTAGTAGTCCCCTTTTGTGGAGGTATGGCCAACATACACTGTGTGGTACCACATGTATTCAATGACAGCAACATTAAGGTAACCTATCCAAGTTGAATCCTAGTCTTTCAGCTAAGCGTCAGTCTGCAGCTGTCTTAAGCTTCTTACCCAGTAATCAGTTTCAGCCTCTGAGCTCTCCTCCCCACAAGCCCGACAACAGCTGGGAGAAGTAATCTGTAAAATATGATACTGGCATTTAAGTATTCCTGGTAGAGTCCCGCGTACCTGTGTCATTTAACAAGGACATTGCTATGTCCAGCCTTAATTTTGCCACACCCTCCTGGTCCATAGGGTACTGAACAGTTTCTTGCTGCAACTGTTGTTGTGGTATTGTGCACTGCACTCACAATAACCGTGTTCACTCTGCGTTCGAGCTGCAGCGTCAACAAACATCTCCAACTGTTTCCCGTATAGTCTAATTACAAACACATTAAACGTGATTATGACACAAAAAGAATGACACAATTAACATATGAATGATTCATTTACATTTACAGCGTTTTGAAAAGGCATCGATACAGTCACCTACACGATCATTCCTGCCAATGGATTCTTATGCCACGCCAACAACCCATCTGAAAATGTCACAAGTTGATCTGAACACAATTTAAACTGAAACACCGGGGCCCACCACATACTAAATTGTTTGTATTGTGATTAGATTTAATTTATTGTTATAATATTGATATAAGATTTTGTTACGTGTATGTATGATCAATCATGATCTGTCAAATAGATATGGTTGTTTTAAGTCAGCATTAACTTTTTAGCTGCATTATATGGCAAAACTTTACAAACTTACCCAGAAGGTAAAGTACAAATTTGCACGAACAACAGTGAATCGTTATTTCAGGTAATCAGTATAATACGGGAATCAACACAATATTGTTTTCGTTACATTGGTAGAAATGTATAACAGGCAACGATAGTTACAAACTGTAGTATTTGCGAATACTTTGAGAATACCTGTCTGTGTTAGTGTGGACGGATGCTGGGACTTCCATTTACCCATCAACAGATTGAGGACCCCCGGTGATGCTACAGAGTACATCAATGGCTTCAGTTACAGATACCCCACAATGTGGCTGCACAACGTCAGGGGATTTCATTTTATTCTTTCATGCTTGAAAGCTGACAGGAATACATATTTTACACTCAACTCATCAAAACTGTGTTGTATGTTTGAGTTCGAAAAATATTTTAACCTGTAAGTGGATCATTATTTACACATAGAACTAGAGAAATTGTGAAAGATAGTGAACAGACCAGACACTGAACAACCAACAACATCTACACATAATCAACAGACCACACCCCAAAATACTAATGAACCAGCCATTACTTTGTCACACAGCAACACAGACAATAAACCTCAGCTGCAAAGCTTGTTAACTGAGTGTACTAGCTCACATGAATCACCTCCAATCTCTCTGATATAAAGTTACTCTAACGATGGCGATGTTATTTATACAAGGTAATGCGTTTGACAATGTTGAATTACGGCAGTTGATACATTTTCCAAAATACTGGTGAAGTTGGGGATTTGGGCACATTCTATGCCATCCTTATGGCAGGCTTGGATACCATGATTGTTAGAGCTTCGGACTTTGTACACGGGCCTGGTGATCATCTGCAGATTTAGTTGATTGGTGAATCTCTGATATCCTGTACTGGTGACCATGAGAGCAGATGAATATAATGAACGCATGTTTGGTAATTTACTTGAAAGTGTTATGCAGGGTAATGCTGAGATTATGATTGATGAATCACTAGAGCTGGTGGTACAAATGGTCAACTACCCTAAGGGTGATGCCCCGTGGCGTGAAGCTCAAACACTTTTGATAGAGTAGATTATCAATAAAAAAAGAAAGCATTTGTATGTGGCTGTGAATAATGATTCTAAATGTTTTTCTGTTTGTTTGATGGCTATGTTGAACCCGTAGTACACATGCTGAGGCTCTGGTTAGTGGTTGTGAGCTACATACAGGGGCTGGTTTAGCGTTAGATGATTGTGTGGCATTCACGGATATTGTTCGGTTTGAAGAAATGACAAGGTATACAATTTTTGTCTTTCATCAAACACCGGATTTGTCACTTTACCAAGGTACAAAACGGTGAGGACACCCACCCTCAAACCTTCTTTATGTACTTACACGATAACTGTTTCTATGGCATTGTGAATCTGAAGTGTTTTCTGGGTGTGTCATATGTTTGTGAGTAGTGTTATACAGGTTTTAACACCCGTGGCGATCATGGCTGTAAACATAGCTGTAGTGTCTGTCTTCATGAAGATGAAGTGAATATGTAATCCTGACTTTTGTTATAGACAGCATAAAGGCTTGAAGCACCACAAAAGTGTGGGTTGTTGGGTTAGCAGGTGTGATCAGATGAAATACTGTGTCGATTGCGGCCGTCATTACAACATTAGTATTACCAACTGTAAAGTGCTTGGCTAACGTGTCCGAATTGTAACGCGGATCTGTCTGTAGAAATGAAGCATCAGTGTTTCATACTACCCTCTAAACCCAAGGACCCCAGTGAGCACTACATATTATATGATTTTGAGAAAATGGCCAATCCTGTGAACGGTGTACACACTGTAAATTTTGTGTGCGCAATAAGCTTTGATAAAGAGACTATTTTTACAGAAAGCACTTTGAATCAGAGCTACATTGATAGTCATTGCTTCCTACGGATGAAGCTGGTGGACTTGCCACATCCTATGGGTTTTTAGGATTCGAAAAAAGCTACTTTCCTTAAAAGTTTAACATAAAGGAGAATGAGAACAATGTTGGTCCCCATCCGGAACTACCATACTACAGATGGCTAAAGAAAAAGAGTTGTTTTTGCAATGGTCCAAAACTGTTTCCGCAGACCCCCTTAATGCAGGATGAAATTAAGGCATACTGTGTGAATGATGTGGTCATCTTGAGAGAGGGTTTTATCCGCTACAGACTCGAGTTCCTGGAGTGTGGTGGTGTTGACCTATTTCGGTCAATTACAATTGCTTCAGCTTGCATGAAAGTCTTTTGCAAACGATTCCTCGCCAAGGACACCATTGCATTGGTCCCTCAGACAACGACAATCGTTGTCAGAAGACATTCTCAAACAGCTCAATCCAGTGGCTTGAAAATGTGGCCTCTGATGAGAATATCAATGCAGCATGCCCAGAACAGGGGTGAAATGAATATCGGTGCCTACTATGTTGATGGATACGTTGAAAGCGATGGTGTGTGCACAGTTTATGAATTTCTAGGCTGTTTCTGGCACGGTCACCCAAAGTGTTATTGTTCAACAAGCACAAACCCGGTAACAAAGATTCTGTACGGGTTGATGCAGCAACAGTGGCTGACAAAGCATGAGGTTTTAAAAGAGCCCCTCGATGTACATGTTCCATAAATTTGGGAGTGTGAGTGGAATCAGCTTAAAAACACATCCGCAGATATCCAAGCTTTCTTGAAGACCTTTGATGCTCCAGAGCACCTTGACCCTCGGGATGCTCTTTTCGGAGGTCGTACCAACGTAATTCATTTGACATTTATGGATCAAGAAGGGAAGACTATTCAGTATAACAATGTCTTTACACATTCTGCAACAAGACCAGACATAATCTTTCAAGATTTCAAACCGCTAGACACCTACTTTGGTATTGTTAAGGCTACGGTCTGCCGAAAGGCCTTTATTACCCTGTTTTACCGCACAGGGTTGGCAGTAAGCTGTTCTTTCCCTTATGTAGATTATGTACAGAGTCTAAAAAACAGGTAACTGTTCACATACTGATTCAGAAAGAGCTTTAACGGGTAGCTGGGTTTCTGTTGAGCTGGTTAAGGCTGTTGAGAAAGGTTATCGCATTGTGAAAATATTGAAAGTCTGGGAGTTCACCAGGACATCAGATGATCTTTTTGCAGATTACATGAGAACATTCCTGAAGTACAAGCAGGAAGCTAGCGCCTTCCCACCACCTGTGGTTGACGATGATGCTAAAGACCAGTATATCTGTGAATATCGTGAAAAGGATTGTGTGCAGCTTGACAAGGAAATCATTGTTGTAAACAGTGCTAGGTGATCTTTGGCTAAATTGGCAATTAGGATTCTTTGGGGTTAGATGGGTGAGCGGACTAACCTTATGAATAAAATGTTAATTACAGCAGGAGTTTAGCCACTACCTTTTTCCAGTGAAATAGAAATGGGTTATTTCTCTTTCATCTCAGACACAGTTGTGATGGTACACAAAACCGACCCCAATTAAACCACGTAACGACACCATTTTTATTGCTGCGTTCACAATCGCTTATTCTAATCTCGAGTTGTATTCACACTTGGAGAAGTTGGATAGATGTGAACTCTACACAGACACTGATTTATTGACCTTTGTCACACGCCATGGGGATTGGGTTCCCCCACTGGCGCCATTCTTTGGTCACTTGACCGATGAGTTACCGGATGGTGACCTGCAAAGCAAAAGGCTCAACAGTTACAACACAACCATTGTTAATTTGGAGATTCTAACACGACTGGTTGATAACTTTGTACGAGGTGAGGGTGGTGATGATGATGATGATGACGTCCTTGCCAATGCAGACATAATTGCTAGGGATAAAAGATCATTCACACGGAAAAAACGAGTAGTGTCTAAGCGTTTGAGTTGTGTACAACAAGCGTGTACTGCTTCCTGATTGCTACACAAGGCCTTACGGGTACTAAATCACATTCTAGGATGGATAGCGATTTTGACCCGCGACTACAACACCCATTCAGCTGCGTCATTAGTGGCCCTAGTAACTTGGGTAAAACATATTTTGGATAATGCTGACATTGTTTTCTACAAAGAGATTCTGAATATCATCTGGGTTTATTCATATTGGCAACCGCTGTATGATGAAATGTTGAAGGTAAGGGACATTTATAGAAGGTCTACCAGCATTGCTGTGTGATGACAGTCTGCTACTGATTCAGAAAAACAACCTTTTAGCTATTGACGATTTAATGAAAAGTGCATCCGAGTTCAGAGATTGAGTGTTTTCACACAATATTCACACCACTTGTCACCTGAGAGCAATTTACTTTGTCCAAAACATGTTTGTTAATAGTTCTACTAGAGTTGCCTTTAACTTGAACACAAACTACCTCAGTTTGTTCAAAAAACCCATTCACCCAGCTTCCACCGACCTCATTCTATCACTCTGTGAAATAGCGCTAAATCTAAGGCGCAGAAATATACCCTTAACAGAATCATAGCTCCGAAAAGTAAAGAGACAAAAAGCCTAAATTATATACATGTCTAGAAGGAACACTTCAGTTGCAAAGAAAAGAAAAACCATCAACCAATGTGGAGGTTTTCTACTAACGTTACTAAGCATTGCAGTTCCAATCCTTACAAATATAATTGAATCAAGACATGATTAAACAACATGGATCATGCTCAGAAATATTTTCTGGTGCCGCAACATCAGCTAGAAAAACTGTGAGAATTCAAAACTACTAGCACCGATGTAAGGCAATCTGTTGAAAATTATTTGGACCCATTAATTCACAATATACTGTTGATGCCTGGTATGGATTTACATTAGAAAGCTAAAAGATACCATTTTACAAAGATGTAGATATAGTAAACATGACTGAGACTAAGCAAACAGTTGACCGAGATGATAACCTTGTTGATGACATTTTGGATAATGTGCCTGCGAGTCATAGGAAGAAGGTTGAATATATTCTTAATAGAATGCACGTGTCTAAAGATTTTACTTCATGGACTTCAAATGGTGAATTCATTTTCAAAGGGGAGATAATCAAGGGCTCGCACCTATTGGATCTGTTTAAAAATGTGACCGCAAACGATAAAATTGCTGACACAAGAAGGCCGTTTGGGGTGGGAGGCCATGGCATGTCTTAACATGCCTTTACAACTATTCCAAATGAGCTTGTAAGGCATAAAATCTATTTGGATATACAAATGTCTGGTGACAAAATGGATGATTTAGCCGATTTTGCCAAAGTGTATGTTTTACCTTGAATAATTGTTGTATGAAAAACACTATGTAAACATTGATTTGATTTTACGAGTGGTTTTATTTTTGAATAATAAAGCTGACATACACATTATTTACTTTTCTATTTCTTCAACAGCCATGACAAACATTGCAATTAAACATTTGCTTATCACGTTTACTCTGGTGCATTTTAGCTACAAACTTTGCGCCAAGCACATAATTTTCTTGTAAATCATCAATATAAAAAGACTGTGTCTTTGTAACTCAGACCTCTTGTCATTAGAGAAAAACACAATGTTATCCACACGTGGTTGAAATCATGTCCTGTACTTGTTTTGAACTGTATTCCACAATTCTCACAGGTTTGCGGAAAGGCACTGATTGACTTGGGAATATACGTAAAATCTGGGGGGTTTCTAAACTGTCATAAAACCTTCCAATGGGATCGTCTCTGATGTAAATAGCAAGCCAGGGCTCCCCGGATGATTGCTCGGGTGTGTATTTAAAATCATCATTGATGCAACATCTCAGACTAGTCCACTAGGAAATTGGTCGCATGCCAGCACACCATAGAAATGAGTCCTTAAAATTGGTTCACCACACCGGTCAACTCTGCAGTATTCATTTCCACACCGTTTTCCTAATAGTACTTAACCATGACTTGTTGCCGGTTTGACACTAAGATAATGGAATAAACAACCAAATTAATTGTGTGGGGCAGTAGTCCTCATCTCAAGTTGTACATTCTCTGACTTGATCAAGGATAGGTGCTGACCACATTCCTCATCCTGCACGCAGTTGAATGCATAAAGGGCATTGCCATTTAAGGAGTCAGACCTGTCAATAGCCAAAACTTGGTCCTTAAGGTGTTTTCCTGAAGCTAACCCTGTTGTGTAATTTGGTTGGAATGGTTTGCTAGGCAATTGCTGACTGTCTACACACATAGCCATCAACTCCAAATTATAATGTTTGAAATATCTTTTTTTTGTATAACTTCCTTTAGAACGTTCATTGTCCACCAATCCAACAACAATACATTTTGGCAGAGAACCTAAAAATAGGTTTTCCTGGTTGCAAACGTGACTCCCCGCTGGTAAACAAAATGTCTTCATAGACACTTTCAATTGGGTACTTGGCAGTGATTGATATAAGCGCTTGAGCGTGTCCAAGTTTCACAGCTGGTGAAACAGTCACTTTCATGACAAATAGTGACGCAGATAATAAATGCAAACAATAACGCACATCGCCAGACCCCATAAGACAGAACTCGTCTTTACATCCTAACCTCCTTCCCCCAGTAAGAGTATGGAAGATGGGTCGTGGCTTTTGTCTTCCAGCATGACAACGACCAGAAACACACAGCCAGGGCAACTAAGGAGTGGCTCTGTAAGAAGCATCTCAAGGTCCTGGGGTGGCCTAGCCAGTCTCCAGACCTGAACCCAATAGAAAATCTTTGGAGGGAGCTGAAAGTCCGTATTGCCCAGCAACAGCCCTGAAACCTGAAGGATCTGGATAAGGTCTGTATGGAGGAGTGGGCCTAAATCCCTGCTGCAGTGTGTGCAAAACGGGTCAGGAACTAGAGGAAACGTATGATCTCTGTAATTGCAAACAAAGGTTTCTGTACCAAATATTAAGTTCTGCTTTTCTGATTTATGTCATGCAATACAATGCAAATTAATTATAAAAAAATCTTAGATTCTGTCTCACAGTTGAAATGTACCTATGATAAAAATTAGACCTCTACATGCTTTGTAAGTAGGAAAATCTGCAAAATCAGCAGTGTATCAAATACTTGTTCTCCCCACTGTAGGTACAACAAAGTATTGTTTAGATCAGTGTTTCCCTACCCTGCTCCTGGAGGCACACTGCTCTGCATATTTTCAATCTCTTCCAGCCCTATCACACCTGATGTACCTCATCAAGGACTTGATAATGAGCTAATCATTTGAATCAGGTGTGATAGAGCAGGAAAAGATCTAAAACATGCTGGGCAGTGTGCTTCCAGGAGCAGGGTTGGGAAACACTGGTTTAGAACAACGTAGTCTTCGCCATTTCCTGCAATAAAGAACTCCAGAGGGGCTGCATCTGATATTGCTGATAGTTGGTATTTCAGTGTATGAATTTTTCTCAATATATGTCTGTGTGAAAGGAACTGTTAATAAATCCAACTCTGTTTTCATACATTCACCAGACATACGGTGTAGGAGTGCCATCTTCCTAAAATATGTTCTTAATCAAGCTTGCGGTGTTCAATTTGCGTGTCCTCTGCTGTAAGTTTTCTTTCAACTGTGGCTCTTGTTTTTGTCTTATTCTTGTGTTTTTTTTACTCTTTGGTAGGCACCTCCTACCGGCTGGTGTCTTTCTAACACTTCGAGTCATAACCATCAAGCCTGATCCATCCTGTCGTTTTGTTTGTCGTGACATAACACTGCTGACAACATTGCCAACTTATTTCTTTGCTGCATTTTTCAGATGTGGTTTTGCTATTGAGAACCCACACTTCAACAAAAGTACTGCCATCCTGAAAAGCCCTCAGAAAAGGCCGCCTAGACCAGCCCCATACGTTGCAGCGCTACCATGATACCCCGGTAAACCGTTACCGGCCTGTGTTGTGTTGTATTCAACATACCTTTGGGGACCGTCATAGAGTTTCTGAGGCTGTCTCTTATAATCTAAAAGATTGTTTGACTGGTCTGAAATGTAATTACCTTACGCACTGCAAATGAAACCAGCTGATTTTGGTCAGATTATTTACTTCAATACAGACGCTTACTAAGAGGTACGTAGTGTGGCTTGTCGTACATAACTGTGATAACTTCTTTATTTTTCCCTGCAATATGTACAGTTCTCAAAAGCGGGACTTGACTGTTACCAACTAGTTGATAATCAATTATATCGGTGTAGATGTATAGGGTGTTAAACCCTGACAGAATATCTCTGGGGAATGGACTGTACCATGGGGCGTACCACCGAACACCTTGTTTTAAGCCTGATATCTGTTCCAGTTTTGCACAACATTTCTAAACTAAAATGGGGCTCGCCTTTTAGAAACATTCTATTTTTAAATGTATCATACCCTGCGCATACACCATGTGGTTCAATATAAATGTTAAACTATGCCACTAGTTTTTCCATGCCATTGTAATAACCGGTGTTGAGGTCATATTTCCAAGTTTTGTCGTGTTTTGAGTCATGTAGTTTTAATGCGTTTTCACCCCATGTAAAAGTCTTCGACATTATGCAGGTATTGGAATTCTGTCAAAGATACTTCCCAATCACCTTTCAAATCTATCCCTCTGGCAAGTTCATAGCTCAAACTCATTGTTTGGATAGACATGTCTTGACGAGTTACTTGGCAGCATTATGTAGAAACCCCCGTCACCCATGCTGATCGCAGTCTATGCAAATGCTAAGATTTATCCAATTTCTAGGTCAAGAACTTGTTCCGATTGTATCCAGCTGATGAATTTCTCAGGCCAACCAAGCCCTTTCACGGTACTCATTTTCTTCCCTTTCTGTACTTTCTCATCCAAAACTGCTTCCACTTAAAAAGTTTTATCCTCAGCCACAATTATATTCACTACTTCCTGTTCATAATTGGTCCCAACTATCACATCACCAACGTTATCTTTTATTCTATATACAGGAGGTACCCGCGGAATGCATTCTGTTATTGTAAAATGTTCATTTATTTACCCTTTTCATATTATTTATCTTGAATAACCTCAAGATAGCGATGAGTGTTGGTAGCTGTGAGAAACCTCCACATTCGTGATTAAATTGTTTTATTAAATCTCTCAACAATACTGGCTTTGACATCATTTCCTGTAGCAAAATGTTTTATGTTACTTCTTCATTAACATTTCAAAATGTGAATGAAAAAACTCTTTCCCCTTGTCCATTTGTACTTTTTGTGGTGTTCTTCCTTCTTTTGACATGTCTTCAAATGCTCGCTTTACATCAATAGCGCTTTTACTTCTCAGGACACGAATCCATGCGTATTTGCTTAATACATTTATGCATGTTAACATGCATTTCATGTTATCGTTTTCCACACAATATGCACTCATGTCAACAAAATCCAGCTGACATTGTGAATTTATACCATGAACAATAACAATTTATTCTTAAATGTATAGCTACATGGCTGTGATCTCCCTGGTTTTCTCAAAGTACACTCTATTCAATCCATCCTTACATACATAAGGGCCAGGTCGTAGTAAATACTTAACCTGTTCAGGCATCGTAGAGCATTCGGCAATAATGAGAAGTAACACATGTTTAACATCAATTTATTCAAGTTTTCGAAATTACACGTCATCCAGGAAATTCAGAAAAGTTACAAAAACATTCAGATTTCTGCATATTAGAAAATCTGCATTCATTTTACAAATACGTTCTACATCCACAGCATCACTACACAACAATTTTACCACACAGACATCTGTTACAGACGTAAACAAACATAACAGGTGCCCAATTTTTAAGTATTTGTTATCAACATTTGAAAATGTTCCATGTTTATACATGAAGTTGTTGGGATCATTTGATTCAACACAGTTTGATAATTGCAGCCAATCATCAGATGTGTTCCTGACCGTTTCCATATGCTTGTTCAGATTAATACTTTTTTTACTGACATGGTCTCGGTTATTAAAAGGCTTACTAACATCAATACCACTCTTGATAGCTTTGTGCATCAACTGTGTAATCGCTAAACCGACATAGGATTTAAAACACATGAACTGAAGTTACCCATCCTTAGACAACAGAATCTTTGCATTCATCACACCAAGACGCTACA
The DNA here is from genome assembly GCA_016801105.1 of Esox niger. Lineage (NCBI taxonomy): Eukaryota > Metazoa > Chordata > Actinopteri > Esociformes > Esocidae > Esox > Esox niger. The sequence goes on from JACXGJ010001952.1 coordinate 16,243, forward strand.
GTGTCGCATGCAGCTTCCTCATTAAGTGTATCCATGTATTCATCCCTGTTATCACTCAGTCTCTGTGTGATGTTTGGCTTCAATTTGAGCTCATGCAGAAAGTTCTCAGCAGCCACGTGAACATGGGTCAGTGGTGCATGAAGCGCAAATGAATTTAAAGCCTTGTAAAACACGTTTCAGTCACAGTGTTAAAACTGTCTCCGCAATGTCATCATAACGGATCTCAAAAAAATTATCAGGCGGATCAAGACAAGAATGTCTTCTCTGGCACGGGTGGTCCACTTCACATCTGATGCATGCTTTGTGGAGAATAGCCGCAACAACGTTTTCCAGAATCATACCCAATGTTGCTTTGATGATCTTTAAAACTTGTGATGCAAGCCGTTTTTCCATTTTGTGAGAACTCTTGTCAGCATTTCAACTGTGTGACAGATTAAGAGGTCCTGATCACAAAACCGGTCAAGCCAATTGTAACTTCTTGTTGTGTATGCCTGTGGAATCGAACAGTCAGGGTCCGGGGTACCAAAGTCCACAGCGTTGTCAGCCATGGCGTCACACAACCAGGCCTCAACCTTGTGGAGTTCAATCTTCGGTTTGTTGTATTCTTGAGACATGTTTTGAACATGTATGACCCGCCCACCAGGGTCATTAATCACCAATAGTGACACAATATAAACTACTGGCGTACAGCACAGCATGTTCCATGCAGTGCAACAAGGAGATAATGCACTGCATGAGGCAAATGGTGGTCACCACATACTGACTGGTTTTCTCATGCTATCTGATCAGCATCTTGATATGCCACACCTGTGAGGTTGATGGATTATCTCGGCAATGGAGAAGTGCTCACTAACACCGATTTTAGACAGATTTTGTAAACAATATTATAGAAATGGGCCTTTCGTGCACATAGAGAAAGTCTTAGATCTTTGAGTTCAGCTCATGATAAATCCGGGCAAAAACAAATATGTTTATAATTTTGTTCTGTGTAGATTCTTTTAATATTATTAATATCACGTTTAATCGCTGCCATTTATTTCTAAGGAAAAAATATGAATACCGGAAGTCTTGTGGTTGCTACTGAGTCTCTATTGTTGTCAGCTACATAGCCGCACGTCATTGATTGTGCCCAACTGTTACCATCTCCACGATATCCATGCAACTGATCATGTACGGCTCATGTAAAGGAGTTGGCAATAAACTAACTGCAGTCATTATACCGTTAAAAAGACCTATACCGCTCTATACTTATAATTTTTTTACGTTTGTAGCAAAAGACTCTACATTAGAGATTAGTCTGCAAGAAGAAGACTTCCGATTTTCTTATGTTGCCTTCAAAATAAAGGTATGTGGTGTGTCTAATTTGTTTACGGGTAGGCAACATTTTCAAAGGAAAATTTATGTGGGGGAGATTGTAAATGAAAATAAATTACAATTTCAATAATTTACATAGGTTAAAGATTATTTTAAGATGTAGCACACTGAGAAATTGTTGTTTTTAATTTGCTTGGGCTAATTTATTTAGGAGATTGTGTAATACATCCAACCACACTGTATTCAGATTGCATCTTAGGGCTAATGGTCTCTTAAGCCTTGGGCGAACGTTTCTGATGGTCACTAAAGACATTTGGGTTTAAGATCAAACGATGAGTATGAGACAAGAGTTCAGAATTTCAGCTTTCATTTCCTGGTATTCACATCTAGATATGTTAAACAAGTTAGGACATACCACCCTATGTTTGAACTAACCCATTTTTTAAGTGAGCAAAACTGTTGGAACATGTGACTGATAGATGTTTCTTGTTGCCCAGGTGTTGCCTTTTAGGTTTATTGTTCAAACATTAAATAGCTCTCCATGACTAGTCTAAGTTTCCATCCTTGGTTTTAAACTATAAAGACCTATGCATTTCTTGTTAGAGGATAAACCAACATGAAGATCAGAGAGCAGTCTATGGGAGAAAAGCAAGCCATTGTCAAGCTGAGAAAAGAAGGTGAATCGACCAGAGCCATTGGACAAACATTCGGCATAGCAAGCACAACAATTTGGAATGTTCTGAAAAAGAAACTACTGGTGTACTGAGCAGACGTCGAACAGGTCGGCAAAGGAAAACTAAAGTAGTTGATGACAGAAATATCGTGAGAATACCCGATCTTATGGACTGATGAGACCAAGATTAATCTCTACCAAAGTGACGGAAAGGCCTAACAGTGGGGAAAGAAAGGAACTGCTTATGATCCAAAGCATACAAGGTCATCTGTGAAGCATGGTGGAGGTAATGTCATGGCTTGGGCATACATGGCTGCTTCTGGAATAGGCTCATTAATATTTACTGATGATGTAACTGATGGTAGCAGCAGAATGAATTCAGAAGTGTACAGAAACATTGTCTGCGCTTTACGAAGAAATGCATTGAAACTATTCTAAATTCTAAACTCATGTTTAGTGGAATGCAACGTTACCTTGATTATTTCATAATATTTTTCTAGATGAGCCTTAGTCTAAGCTAGCGTTAGTTCAACTAAATCATTCTGGTGACATGAACATTATATCCAGTGCTTTCGCTGTTAAACATTTGCTATTGTTAGAGGATATTGTGTTCAAGCCTCAGTAGATAATCCATCCTTTGTAGTTAAGTAATTTCTCTGTATTCATTTGTTTCTTCAATTCCACTACTGAGTGCTAAACTTATCAATTGCACCTTTGTAATTGTAGACATGGCAGTTAAATAAAAACAAGTTGTAATTTAACAACAACAGATGGGCACATAGGCTTTATGCCCATGCCTTACCAAAGTGAACATCATTTTATAATAAGAATATGGAGGGAATTTTCCAAATCAAAATCTGGAAAGTAGTAGTTTTTTTGTTGCCACCTGTAATAGTCTTTTGTTCTTTAAAATTAAACAGATCTAAAATATAGTTATTTCAATCATTGATGTTAATACAAATAAGTAACATACTTTAGACAATTATAATGATTATCTGTTCTGACCCCATCATTTCAAGCAAGTTTAAATCCTTAACATGCACTGCACTGGGGAACACTGACACACTTCCATTCAGTTCTCTTTATCATAAACTTAAGCTACATTTATTACATTATGAAAATTTCAAACCACTTCCTCGTTAAATTGTTTGGTGCTTAAGGTGTGCTACTGTGGTGGCATAATGGCCATAACATTATCTGTTGTTCATTTTGATTCAGTGAGATTACATTTGGTACACATGATCATGGTTGTGATTTTGGTTTGTGTAAATTATGTTTCAAATTGGCCACCCAAGGGGCCACTATAGGAAAAGAAAAACCATAGATGTCCTATTGCTTGCCACAATGGATAAGTTGAAACAAATGTGCATTCTTGCTAGTAGTAGTTTTAATGCTGAAACCTGATAAATGCTGCTTGCAGTTTTAATTATTTTTATTATTATTATTATTATTATTATTATTATTATTATTATTTCTGGGAAAAAAGCCAGAATTATATATTTTTATTCCCATGAGATAGAATGTCTTAAAGGTGCCCAATTTTATATGGTAATAAAGTGCCAAGGGCCGCATCATCTGGTGCAGTGGCATGCATGTCAACCTCATGATGGTGCGGTCACAAGCCAAGGTCAACATGCCCAGCCCTTGTTTTAAATATTGGCACATAGGTGTATCTCCTTATGCTGAATATTTTTACCATTGGGATCCATAAAGTCCGCTATGATGGATATTTCTTTAAAACACCCAAAAATTTACTCCTGTGGCCTTAAATGTCTGATCTTGTATATTTGGCATCTAGGAACCACGGTACTCAAAAGTTATATCAGCCAGGAGCGTGGTTTTGCACAAATATAGACATCTATACAAGGATAATGGCATAATAATTCTAAACAGTACGTATGTTGACAAGGACCACATGCAAAAAATGTATGCACAGATTTTTTTATCAGCCTCACGGTGGCGCTATTGATGTTTTTCACATTAGCAAGGTCATCATACTCACCCCGTTTGAGATACAGCCTTGAAAAGAGCTAGATAAGTCCAGCTCTTCAAATGGAATATATTTGCCATTGGGACTCTTAACTTTGCTTTAATGGTTTGGTGGCCATTTTAAAATCATCTCATCTGGCACCTAAGGACCGGTCTTCACATTTTGATATTTGGCATCTATGGATTGAAAAAGATTTCAATCAAGTCAGTATTTTAAAAAACATGGCTGCCATTGACAGGTGAACATGTGCAGGGTAATGGTTTCACATGTATATAGACACATCTCCTACAAGGCTAATGCTATAATAGTTTTACTTGGTGCATATGTTAACAAAAATCATATTACAATAATGATAATAATATTTTTTTATCAACCACAAAGTGGCACTATTGAGGTTTCTCACATTTACAAGCTCACCACACTCACCATGTTTAAAATAAAATATTGGAAGTCCATCTCCTCCCAAAGAACATATTTGCAATTAGGCCATAATGTTTATGTCGGCCGTAATGGTTTTTCAGTAATTCAGAACTTTAACTTCTCTACCATCAAATGACACGTAAACCTTTTCACAAAATATCACTGAAGGAACCTCAGTGAGATTATGACAACAAAAATTACCACCACAGCAGATAATACGTAATGGACAAATACGGTCAGTGAAAAAGACCTTTGTTAAGATAAATTTGGGCTTGTTTGACTAATTACTGTTTACGTGCGCAGCCATTTTTTATTTCATTCCACTGGATTTTGGGACCAAACGTCTTTGCGATTAGAGGGCTATTATGCAAGCCTAGTGATGTCAGAATATATATTTTCTTTAACGCAATATGTTTTTAACAAAGTTCTTTCCCATCAGTCTGACGTAGTTTCATTGTTTTTACCCCCTCTATTGTGCTGTTTCCATTGCAGCTCATATAAATCAGGGCTTTTATCTTATCAGATTTTCCACTTGTGTTGTCTCGGGGTGAATATCTACCCTGAGGCCTATAGAATTTTTAGTAAAACCCATCTCCTGTTGAAGCAAATGGGGAGGAGGTTGTTGATTGGTTGAAGAATATGACAATCAGATTTTTAGTTCACCATAAAGAGCCTGTCCTTAGGCACATAGCAGCCTTCTAGCTCGCTTTGTTGCCTATGTGCGCATTAATCCAGAAAATTATACAATATGATTTCCTATATTATTATTTTTTATTATGTCTCTCACAGTTGAAGTGTAGCTATGATAAAAATGACAGACCTCTACATGCTTTGTAAGTAGGAAAAACTGCAAAATCAGCAGTGTATCAAATACTTGTTCTCCCCACTGTATAGCTGATATACAGTGGATAAAAAAAGTCTACACACCCCTTTAAAAATGCCAGGTGTTTGTGATGTAAAAGAATAAAAGATAAATCATGTAAGAAATTTTTTCACCTTTATTGTGACCTATAATGTGAACAATTCAATTGAAGAACAAACTGAAAAAAAAAAACTCACAATAACCTGGTTGCATAAGTGTTCACACGCTTAAACTAATTCTGTGTTTTAGCGCCTTTTGATTTTATTATAGCACTCAGTATTTTTTAGTAGGAGTCTATTAGCATGGCACATCTTGATGTGGCAATATTTGCCCAGTCTTCTTCAAAAAAGCGCTCCAAATCTGTCAGATTGCAAGGAAATCACCTGTGCAGAGCCCTCTTCAGATCACCCCACAGATGTTCAATTGAATTCAAATTTGGACTCTGGCTGAGCCATTCCAAACGTTAATCTTCTTCAGGTGAAGCCATGCTTTTGTGGATTTGCATTTGTGCTTTGTGTCGTTGTGCTGAAAGATGAACTTCATCTTCGGCTTCCTAACGGACCCCTGAAATGTTTTGTGCCAAAATTGCCTAGTGATTGGAAATGTTCATAATTTCTTCCCTGGTGTCCTTTGGGGGATGTGCAGTGTTGTTTTTGCGCCAAAAATACCTGGAATTCTGGCCATAAAGTTCAACCTCGGTTTCATCAGGTCATAACACATTTTCCATATACTTTTGGCAAACTTGTTGTTCATTTTTGCAAACATCAGCAGGGTTTGGATGTTTTTCTTTGTTAGGAAAGGCTTCCGTCTTGCCACCTTACCTAATAGCGCATTCATATGAAGAATACGGGAGATCGTTGTCACGTAGCACACAGCCAGTACTTGCCGGAAATTCCTGCAGCTCCTTTAATGTTGCTGTAGGCTTCTTGGAAGCCTCCCTGACCAGTTTTCTTTTCATCTTTTCATAAATTTTGGAAGGACGTCCAGTTTTTGGTAATGTGTCTGTTGTTCCATATATTCTCCACTTGATGACTGTCTTCACTGTGTTCCATGGTATATAATGCTGTGGAAATCTTTTGTACCCTTCTCCTGACTGATATCTTTCAACAATGAGATCCCTCTGATGCTTTGAAAGCTCTCTGCGGACCATGGTTTTGCTCTGAGATGCAACTAAGAAAATGTCAGGAAAATCCTACTAAAACTGTTGAACTTTATTTGATTGATCATAGTCACTTTACATGATGGCATTTGTGTAATGACTTCTATTTAGCATGAGTTTTAATGTGATTGGTTAATTCCGAACACAGCCACATCCCCAGTTATAAGAGGTTGTTCACACTTATGCAACCAGGTTTTTATTTTTCATTTTCTCCCCTTGAAGATTTCAGTTTGTTTTTGTATACGGAATGGTGACAACACCATTCTGTATACACCTGACCCTGCGCTGGACATTGTGCTTACAAACCTCGCAGAGAGCTTTAATGCCATAGACCACTCCTTCTGTGAGCTCCAACTACTACTGAACTCTGGTAAAACTAAGTACATGCTCTTCAACCGATCACTGCCCACACCTGTTCGTCCTGACTAGCATCACCACTCTTGATGGGTGTTAGAATATGTGGACACGTACAAATATCAAGGTGCCTAGTTAGACAGCTCACTCTCCCTCAAGACGCACATAAACTATCTTCAGTCCAAAAATAAGTCTAGGGTTTGTTTTATTTTCCACAACAGGGCATCCTTCACTCATGCTGCCAAGCTTGCCCTGTTGAAAATGACCATTTTATCAATCCTGAACTTCAGTAATGTCATAAATAGAACTGCCTCAAACTCTCTCCGGAAGAAACTGGATGTGGTCTACCGGAGCCCCATGTAATACCCACCACTGCAACCTCTATGCATTAGTTGGCTGGCCCTCTACATTCCCAGCGCCTATCTCACTGTTACCAATTAATTTACTAGTGCTTGCTAGGCAAAGCCCTTCTGTACCTATGTTCACTGGTCACCTTAGCTTTATCAACTTGCAGTATGCGCTCAAGCAGATACATCTCAGGTCATCCCAAAAGCCCTCACCATCTTCGGCTGCCCCTCCTTCCAGTTAATAGTAGCAGCACAATCGTAAGTGCTACGATATCGGAAAACCGGGCCCAGCTTTATTTTTATTTGAAAACATTTTGCCTTTATGCTACTCACAAATACCATTTTTTTATTATGTGATATCTGTAAGAAATTATATTTATTGTACACATTCATTTATTCAGTTAAAACCATTTTCTCATGTGTCTAATAGTTCATTCTAATCATAATGTAGTGTCTCATTTTGAAGTAGTGTCCCACCTAAACGTGTCCCATGTGCTGAAATGAGTTCATTCCACGAGCTTTTCTTATTAAAGCCTTATGGGTTTTTTAATATTAGGCCTACATTAGTTTGTGACATCTGGAAATCTTGCATTTCATTTGTAAGTTCATTCAACCAAGGCTCTATCATTCACATGAGTGTATCACACATTCATCCATTGACCTCATGCATTCAGTGAGGGGAGATTAGCATCTGGGTACCACTAGTGGGTGCCTGGGTACCAATGCTAAGTGCTATGGGCTGTTGGCTGATTAACACTAGAACCGCCAGGCCGTTTTTTACCCCCATTATCAATCAATCAATCAAATGTATTTTATAAAGCCTTCTTTACATCAGCAGTTGTATCAAAGTGCTTTTACAAAACACTTGGCCTTAATCCCCAAGGAGCAAACAACAGTGGTGTTGAACTTCAGTGGCTAGGAAAAACTGCCCAAGAAGGCCGAAATTTAAGAAGAAAGCTAGAGAGGAACCAGGCTCAGAGGGAGGACCAGTCCTCTTGTGGCTGTGCCAGGTGAACATATTGTAATAATTAATTGATGCTTGTGGGCTGAGCCCAGAGTCCAGATCGGAGGCATGATCAGACTGACAAGCACCGGCGAGGGGTCAGCAAAGTGGCAGCTGGACAGGTATCGTCTTGATCTGCAACACAACCAGGAGGACTTTGGACAGGGACAGCAATGAGTCAAGCCTGGTACTCCGCAGGTGGGCCAAGAGCTCATGCCCTCCTAAGTTTAAAATGGCAGGATACAGGGAAAATTTTGATCTGCAAGGATTTATAGTGGAGAAGGAGAACTTACCCTACTCCCCCAGCACAATAATTTAGCAGTGTAAGAGCTTAGCTGCTGAGACGGGTTCAGTGACACTGGCCCAACAGGCACAAAATCAATCCACCCACATTGCCAAGCATCAACCCAAGGGACACCCACTGTCACGAACGCGCCTCCGCGTTCTCGCAGGGGCAGGTCCTCGCGCTCTTAGCCGCACCACTCACCTCTCTCCCTTACGCACCTGTTCCCACTCCATGATTATGCACCTGTTCCCCATTCATGATTACACACCTGTCCCCAATAGCCTCATTACCTACAGTATTTCCTCAGCTCTCTGTCATTCCGTCTTTGCCGGATTATGGTCGTATTTCACATGCGTTCCCCAGCAACCTTCGAGTCTTCTGTCTGTTCTGATCACCCATGTACCGACTCGTCGCTTGTCCCCGATTACTCTGCCTGCTCCCCGCCTGTACTTCTGCCGCCAGCCTGTGTTTCGACCTTCCGCCCGTCCCTGACTACTCTGCCCGTCGCCTACCTGTACTTCTGCCGACTGCCCGTGTACTGAACTACCGCCTGTCCCCGACTACCCTGCCGGTCCCCGATCAGTGTCTCCGCTGCTACTCCCAGTCTCCCTATCCTGCTCGCCGCTGAGCTCTCCACCAGCCACTCTACCGCTACCCTGCCAATCCGCGCTTGGGTTCCCTCGCCCGACCGTGACACCCACCAACCACAACCATCCGAGTATTGCCAGCAGAGTACTGCCCAATTGCACAAGTGTGAAACAGAGACAACAACAAGCCAGTAACTCCGCCCCTGAATGGCATTTGAGGGAGGGCATCCCAATGGCAATGAGAGCCCACCTGGAAAGAAAGCAAGGGTGGACAGTATCAGGCCTTTCTGGCTACCTTCAAGCCCCTGGGCCAGACTTCACTTAATCATAGACCAGGCTGAAGAGATGAGTCTTTAGTAGACACTTGAAGGTTTGCACTGAGTGCTTTTTAATTTCAATTGGCAAATTGGCAAATCATTCCACAGTACTGGAGCTCTATGAGAGAAGGCCCTGCCTCCGACTGTTTGTTTATAAGTTTTAGGTACAATTTAAAAGGCCTGCGTCTTGCAATCCAAGGTTACTTGCAGGTATGTATGGCTGGATCATTTCAGCGAGATAAGTAGGAGCAGGTCCCTGTATTGATTTATAGGTTAACAATAAAACCTTAAAAGCTCTAACTCTAACAGGTGGCCAGTGTAAAGAGGCTAGTACTGGAGTAATGTGTTAAAAAATATATATATAGTTAGGATTCCCCATTTACACCTGGTCAGGGAGGTTCAGGACATTCTCAGGACAACTGAGATTCTGGGGACTATAACTATTTAAGGAGGAGGTTATTTGTTTTTTAACAGTGATGATCTTTTCATCAAATAAGTTAATGTATTTATTACAGCTAAAGTGAAGACCCAGTTCACTTGTTTTTTTGTTATCTTTGCAACTGTATCAAAGATAACTTTTGAATAGTTTTTTTTCATCTCAGTCAGGTTGGAGAAATAAGCTGATCGAGCAGATGTGAGTGCTTTTCGGTATTTTAGTGTACTGTCTATCCAGGCTAGTCTGAATACTTCCGATTGTAGGAGCGCCACTTTTGCTCCAATTTTCTGGAGGCTTGCTTGAGTGCTCTAGTATTATTATCTGTGTACCAGGGAGCAAGCTTCTTGTTGCATTTTTATTTAGATTTTATGTTGTGCAACCATATCTAAACTATTTCGCAGTGTTGAATTAAGATCCTCGATTATATTAGATCAGATTTATTTACTCTCATTGATGAGCGAGTTTGGAAGAATATCAAGAAATCTTTTTGTAGCCCGATAATAAATTTTTTGAAAATAAATTTTTGCGGAGCAAAAGTGGATTTTTAGTTTTAACGGTAAATGTAATTACACAGGAATCTGATATTCCAGGATTTTGGGGGGAAATTATTAGATTTACAATATTTTTCTCATGACAGGACTACATTTGTATGTATGATTGCAGTGCATTGGACTTGAGACATGTTGGATAAGACCCACTGAGTCATTTATGGCTTCAAAGGATTTTTGAAGAGGGTCTTTTGACTTTTCCATATGAATATTGAAATCGCCAAAAATGTGAATACTATCTGCCATGACAAGAAGGTTAGACAAGAACTCTGGAAACTCATTGAGGAACACTGTATATGGCCCGGGGGTCTGTAAATCGTAGCCATGTAAAATGATTAATCAGCCTGGTTAACTTTCATGAGTAAATCCTCAAAAGAATGAAAACCAGTGATGTGTTTAATATGATCACTAGTTTGGCAAGGAGGAGAGGCCTCATTTAGGGCAGTAATTTCATCAGCCTTTAGCCATGTTTCACATAAGCCAATAACATCTAATTAATGCTCAGAGATTGATTAATCTACTGCAATGGCCATTGAAGCAAGGGATCTAACATTTAGGAGTCCCATTTTGGGATGAGAGGTAAAACAGTAATTTTTAGTTGTGACCAAGGTGGAGCACTATCTTCTTTATCTATTTTTTTCTCAGGCTTGGCCATATTTCTGGGAGTCCCAAAAAGAAAGCCAGTTATCTACACACTCTACCTCCTGGGATGGGCAGAACTCTAAAGGAATGATATTGACAGTCATTATGTGTTCTAATGGCTTAAACAATTACTTTGTAATGTAATCGTAGAACAATATAATGTTAGTTCAAGTTCGTAATCGCCATTCTAGAGCAACCCATTATATACACCCTTATGATATACACATGCAAAGCTGCACTTCAGTACTGAGGGAACAGCTGAACAAGGAAAGGAATGTGAAGAAACATGAGAAGAGAACAACACCTGGTTGTTGTCTATGGGAACCAATGTTTGGCAATTTGTAAAACAAGCCTACCTGGTCAGCTTTGGTCTTGAGGTTTATGTTTGGGAGAGGCAAAGAGACCTAAGAAATAACACACAGCGTTCTCACACACCAGTGAAAATATGACAATACCCATATCAAGGCAGCTTTGGGGAGGAAATGAGGAAAGAAAGAAGGCCCACAGCAGGAGCCACTACATCCACAATTCTACAGTATTAATGTTTTTCAAAGAAATCTAAACATGCACAAAGCATTAGGAAAGGATTGAGAGTTAAAATGGGAGAACGGGTGGTGTGACGGATTGTTGGGAGTTACTTTCAAAGCAAGGTAGCTGTCTCAGCTTCATTCTACACAAGTCAGCTTTCATTGCAGATATTAATTACAGTCCATAAAGAGGGTTAGCAGTTTGGAGCAAGGACTGTAGTCAAGCTATAGCTTGAGTTACGTGAGTGGACATCCTTAGGCTTCTCTCTTTTCATTATAGTTCTTGTTTTTCAGAGCAGTGTTATGCCCAGGACTGGCATGTATTGTGGACACTCACAATGTGGTCACTGCTCTGCACTGTGCCAAGTCTACTGGCTTCAAGAACAGACTCCCAACAAGATACAAGTAGTTACAGTAAAAGAACAAAACATTCCAGAAACACACAATTCAAAACATACACACATGCATATATAGGCATGTACACACAAACGCTATGGCCCCACAAGTCCAGGCACAGATGTAAAAAAACAAAGCCCTTGTTGTTTTAGCCGAGACTGAGCACTTTAAATCAGTGCAATATTAACAAAAACAGAGATTTCCTTCAGTGAGTGAGGGGGATGTTTTTCTGTGTGTATGGGAAGCAGTGCCGTAGCGATGGGGATAACTTGTCACATTAAGAGAGTTGTGTACGACGTGGAGGTCCATCTTGCTTCAATTAAACATCCACGGTGTCTGGTTCATATTAGGAGTCCTGGCAAAGCCAGGGTGATTCCTTTCTTAATGAAAACCACCAGAGTGGCTAAGTGATAAACACTGGTTAATAAAGAATAAAAGCTGCAGTGATAAGAAAGAAGGTATCACACACATCCCACTTCCCTGAGACATTTCCTTCCCTTGGCCTACATAGCTGACATGCCAGATTTGCAGAAAAGAACTGAGCAGGGTTATGTCGGGTGAGGGGGCAATAGGTTTATGAAATCCGTCCCCCCTCAACCCCTTTCTTGCTCTGCTTCTGATGCTTTTCATTCCTCTGCTTTTTATCCCTTTTTGATCAGCAGTTCCACTCCCTGAAGATTTCTGTGAATTCAGAATACCTCAGCAGAAAAAGACTGAAGTTTCTGCTTAGAATGGTCTCAGTTTTTTTGACAAGTGTATCTTCTCTCTCAATCGGGTAGTGTGTGTTTGATGTGATTCGACTGCTGTGAACTATCTTTCCCCTTCTGCTGCCTACTGCTGTTTTCAGCTTGGTGACCTCAAACGTATTTTACAGTATTCACATAATACCAGAACACTACATCTTATCTAACGACCTTGTCACTTTGCGAGTTCAAATTCCAGATAAATTGCAACCACCGTCACCATTCTTGAAGCAATTACATTTGTGCAAGCGCACGCATACACACTCTTACAAAAATTGGCAATAATTGAGTTATTCAGCTCGAGGCATCTGGCAGAGAGGAGGAAACTCTTAATAGGGACCCAATGAATGTGATGCAAACTAAGTGAGAGACAGACCCATATGGCCCCACCCACCAACTTTTCCCACAGGCGGGCACACAAAATGGTACCCAAGCAGCATGACTTTAAAAAAATCACATCCTCCATTCATCTAGCCAAGGCCACAACATATCAACAATCCGATCACCCCACTCTCATAGATGGGTAAAAATAATTCAGTAAACATACAACTTAAGTAGCAAACTAAAACATGTTCGTAAAGTATTGCATCTAGTTAAAAAATAAATATTTCACCCTCAAACAACATTTTGAGTAACTATAACAGTTTTTCATAACCCTTGCAATGCCTTCTGGTTATGCCATTATAATTTGCCAAACCCCTGAACAAGACTAGGACCTTTTGAAATGTGTTAGGACAGTTGAAATGTGTTCTTCAAAATAGAAAACATGGCCTATAAAAGTATCTTGTTACAAAATACACTAGACTGTAGTTTAAGCACAAACATTCACAAAGGGTGGGGCAGATAAACAAACCCAACCACCAAACACTTCAACCCAAGATTTTAAGATTCTCATCGTGGCTTAGAACAGTTGCAATTCCTTACCAAATGGATGTCTTTAATAACAGTGACTGTTTTTGCCATATACTCTAAACATACATATTGCACTGTACAACATTATACTTCAAACCAAACTTGGAATGCCTTTGCCAAAACCTTTATCTTGTATGTCATAAAACAACTTGTTTTGACCATAAATACATTATCATAGGGCAAACAACATTTGGATCTCCAGATGGATAGTTATCCATTTTTTTTTTTTTTTTTCATTTTTCTTTAATCATAATTTCTGACAGAGCATTGAACCCATTTCCTTATGACACTTTGAGACTGCGGAGCAAAAAATTCCATTGAATGTTTTTTCAGGACATTTGACAGTGCAGGGAGAATTGCGATTAATTAGTGTGAACATAACTGCAATATTCACAGAGAAAATGTGTGACCATTTTGATTGTTTATTTTCTTGCTATTTCGTTGGTAACACCCCAAACTTTGTTTCACCCACACCAGAAAGGAATAAGGAAACACTCCACTCCCTAGCGAAATAAACAGTGGTGTATGTTATCTTCAGACTTCGTACCTGAATTGATTATTATCTGAGCTGTATTGATTCTATTACATTGTTATTCTATTACAAAAGATTTCCACCCCAGTGCAAGTGAAAATATCAAACAACATCTGATCCAAGCTGAGCTTTGCATTGTGGAATTGTTGAAGGGCTGTACGCTGCTTGCTGTTACCACCAACATGGCTACCTGCAAATAGATTAAAGTTTACTTTAAGAGTTTACCAATGCAATTTTTTTATCTATTGACTTTTTACCCAACTTTTCTATTTGGACATAAAAACTACTCACCCCTGAACACCCGAAGCTAAGTAACATTATTATTATTATTATTATTATTATATCAACGGCTCGGCTTCAGCCGCAACTCTGCACAGCTCTGCTTCCTGCTTTCATGCCTGTTAGTCGCATAACGCAACTCCTGATTCCTGCCTCTTGCCAGTCTTTCTTTCTCTTCCTACTTTTTAGTTTTCTTAAAATCTTTTAGTTTAGTTTCATTTTTGTTCTGTATTTAAAAAAATAAATAAAAAAAGTAAATATTTTAGAGGACCTCAGAATAGTTCTTTTGCATTTTTTTGTGAATTTTTCCAATGGAGGAGCTAAGACCAGCTGTTGGAGGAACGGATCAACCGCTTAGGAAATGTACCTGAGTACTTCTCCGGTCGGACTGTGGGTCTTTTGTCGTAGGTGAATCAACAAATGCTAATGCTAATGCTAACAGCACAACAGGCTAACTCAATGCTAGAAAGCTCTAAATACCTTCCTATACTTGACAGAATGCAGTAAAAACTGGTGAATAGATCTAAGCAATTTCAGAGCGGGTGACTGAATGAGACAAAAACACAGCTTGAAATACTTGAGAGTGAACAATTCATTGACTCTGTAGCAGCTACTCTAGGGGTCGAGCTACCAAACGCTAATCGACAGACACAGAGTGGTATACAAGGGATTACTTAAAATCTAGACAAAGCTGTCAAGGACCTGGCTGACACTCCCTTGGACATGTGCTGACGCCACTTGATTATCCCCAGAGGCTTTCAATCCAGCCTTCCCCAATGACACATCTTACTGGCACAGCACCATGGCTAGACTGAAAAAATTCACTCCAGCAGAGACTTGGTCTGAGGTAAATCAGGCAAGAAATCAAATAAGAGAGCACCGTCTCTCAATCCACCACCTGAACTCTCACTGCAAAACAGGTACGATCCACTGACTCGGAATGCAATGTGTGTAAATGAACCCAGGGAAGCTAACCACAACACTAGCATCAGGGCTAACCAAAATCCAAGAAATAGCCCTAAAACCACTGATAGGATGAGGGAAAGAAGAAACTTTGCTAACTATAACCTGATACTACCTTGATTGGGGATGACAACCAAGCATGTCAGATTGGCAAAGACTGAAATCCTAACCATGGCTGACACATCAGTCAGATAGCTAAGGGACATGTTGCCATTTATTCTCTCTACACATCAAGCAACATGTTGATTATATCCACACTGGATCTTTTGACATTCTACAAAGGAAAACGGGCTCTGAGAACCTGAAAAGGGATTTTTCTACATTACTCGAGAAAAGAAACAACTTTAATCAACAGGCATTCTTCGGAGGCCCCATTCTAACCTTGGGGACAGGAACTGAATCTTTTAGCAGGCTCCTAGGGCTGAATATGTGGTTGTCATCGGCATGCCTTAACTACAGGATAACGTTTATTGATAATTTCAATATTTTTTGGAACTGTAAAGACAACTTTAGACCTGATGGGGTTCATCCAAACATCATGGGATGCCAGCTGCTTGGTGCCAACATACGTCACGCTCTTGGAATGCCATGTCCAAACAAGATAAGCATGAAGGAAAGAACTCACAGACAAAGTATCCACCCCTTCTTTCCTGACCCTCTAACTAAAATCACCCAATGCTTTGAGAGCTTGTCCTTGTCCCAAACGGGGGCACAACTCCCATCATCCCCTTCATCAAAGGACATAGAAGGAGATAAAGATTAGTTTTCTTATCTGTTAACCTGTAACACGTCAACCTACTAGCCCAGAAACCCCTATTATATCTATTAAGCTGGCTTAATATCAGATCTCTTACCAACAAATCATTCTTGGTAAATGACATTATAATATACTACAACCTAGATTTTATGTTTCTTACTTAAACGTGGCTAACTGAAGTGTGTAGTGCTGCTATTCTTGACGAGACAGCACCTTAAAAATTTGGCTATATGAATACGTTTCAAAATGGTGGGAAAAGAGTGGCTGCCTTATTCAAAGATACATTCCAGAGCGAATAAAATACAGTAGGTAATTTTACTTCTTTTGAATACCTCTGTTTTACATTGAAGTGTACCCCTAAAATTTTGTTTTTAACCATTTATAGACCTCCGCGATACTCTGCAAATTTTATTGATGATTTTGCTGAACTAATTTCTGTTATATCAGTTGATTAAAACTTGCTTATTATTACAGGGGATTTTAACACCCACATAGATAATAGTACGGACAATAATGCCAAATAACATTTTGCACTATTTGACACTTTTGATCTCACTCAAAATTTGAAAGAGCGTACACACTCGAGGCCACGTTCTAGATCTGGTCTAGAATATTTCTCAAAAGGTCTCAATATTTCCTGTCGTGGTTAAAGACATGGCCCTGTCTGATCATTTCTGTGTCTTTTTTAATCACTTATCACCCCTTATGTTCCAGTAAACTGTTTCTGTTAAGAAAAGGTACATTCATGAGAGTACCAATGCTCAGTTTATGGTAGCCATAGCTATTTCTCCAACAATAAGTGCGGAGTCAGTTGATGTACTCCTTGATAATTTGGATGTCAAAATATTGATTGTCATGGATCGTGTTGCACTGGTAAAGGTAAAGAAAACTATGAGCAAACAGAAAACCCCATGGAGAACCACCATGATGGTAAGTGTCCTGAAAAGAGAATGTAGGAAAGCAGAACGTAAGTGGAGGAAAACTAAACTTCCAATTCACTATGACATCTATAAACAAAGCCTTGGTAGCTTCAACAATGAGTTACGCAGAGTCAGACAGGAACATTTATTGGGAATGATCAACAAGAATCTCAATAATACCTGCACTCTATTTGACATGGACAAGCTTACATACCCAATAAGGCAGATAGCATCAGAACTCATGTCCACTGTGAAATGTAATGAATTTGCATGTTTCTTTAGTGAAGTATTAGAAGGACCATCAGAACTACACAGCCTAACAAGAACAGTGTAACATCACTATGACCACAAAGAAATAACTTGGTTATTATGTCGCAATTTACTACAATTGATCAAAAATCCTGAGAAGAAATAGTTCGACATCTTAAAGCTTCTACACGTCGTCTCGACACACTGCCATCAGACTTTTTTAAAAAATTTTGAACTCTATAACAATAGACTTGCAGCAAATAGTTAATAGCTCACTGCATTCCGGCATTTTCCCAACATCTCTAAAAACAGCTGCCATTAAGCCCCTATTAAAAAAGAGATCCCTGTAGGCATCTGTACTGAACAGCTATAGACCTGTTTCAAATCTCCCTTTTTTAGCAAAGATCATTGAGAAGGTTGTATTCAATCAACACAGCAATTTTGTGATCTCAAGCAGTCTCTTAGACAAATTTCTGACCTCATCACACTGATTAAAGTTATAAATGATATACGGCTGAATACTGATTCTTATAAAATAATGTTTCTAGTTCTATTAGATCTCAGTGCAGCCTTTGACACTGTAGATCATAGAACACTTATAGATAGGCTAGACAATTGAGTAGAACTTTCCGGGACAGTCCTTGATTGGTTCAGCTCTTATCTAGATGGCTGGAGTTACTTTATCACCACTGGTAATCCCAAATCTGATAGGGTGGCTATGACGTGGAGTTCCACAGGGATCAGTTCTCGGAACACTTCTGATCAATCTCTATATGCTACCTCTGGACCAGATTCTACAGAACAACAACATTAACTTCCACAGCTATGCTGATGATATTCAAATATATATGGCTCTTGAACCGTATGACAACAGCTCAATAGTTTCTCTGTGTCACTGTATAGAGCACATAAATACCTGGATGAAACAAGATAAAACTGAGATTGTTGTGTTTGGCAACAAACATGAATGAAGAAGTATTAATAAAGAGCTGGATTCTCGGGCCCTTAAAACCAGGGATCAAGTGCGTAATCTTGGTGTTCTGATAGACTCAGACCTCACATTTAACAGTTGGTCACCAAAACAGCATTCTATCATCTGAAAAATATATCCAGAATAATATATATTGCGACTGTGACTCGTTCCAGGCTGTGAAAACCTTGCATCTGAAAATGGGACTCCTAGATGTGAGATCCCTTGCTCCAATGGCAGTTGCAGTAAATTAATTCATCTCTGATCATAAACTAGATGTTATTGTATGAAACACGGCTGAACCCTGATGAATTTACTTTCCTAAATTAGGCTTCTCCTCCTGGCTATTCTTGTGATCATATCCCCCGTGCATCCCGAAAAGGAGGTGTTGCTAATATTTATGACAGTAAATATAAATGTGCTCTTAAACACATCACTTCTTTCATTATTTTGAAGTTTTACTCATGAAAGTTAACCAGGCTGATAAATCGTTTTACATAGCTAATTTTTACAGGCCCCCCATACACAATGTTCCTCAATGAGTTTCCAGAATTCTTGTCTAATCTTGTAGTCATGGCAGATATTATTCAAATTTTAATAGTCAAATGGAAAAGTTAAAGGACCCTCTTCAAAATGCCTTTGAGGCAATAATTGACTCAATGTGTTTTATAAAAATGTCTCAGGTCCAATGCCTGGCCGCAATCATACCGTAGATTTAGTCCTGTCATGAGAAATGTATATTGTAGATCTAATAATTACTTCCCAAAATCCTGGAATATTGGATTATTGTCTTATTACATACATAGTTAAAACAAGATATCCATTTGCTCTGCAAACAATGAGTTTCAAAAGCCGTACTATACATTCTCAGACTACAAATAGATTTCTTGATAATCTTCCAAGCTCGCTCATCAGTGAGAGTAAATAAATCCGCGAACGATCTAATCGAGGATTTAAATTCAACACTGTGAAACACTGTGTACGTTCGATACAGTTGCACCAATAAAAACAAAAGAAATACGCAACAAGAAACATGCTCCCTGTTACGTAGACAGTACTAGAGCACTCAAGCAAGCCTCCAGAAAATGTAAGTGAAAGTGGTGCTCCACAAAGTTGGAAGTATTCAGACTAACCTGGATAGACAGTACACTAAAATACTGAAAAGTGCTCACATCTGCTCGATCAGTCTATTTCTCCAGCCTGATTGAGGTGACCAGAAACAATCCAAAATGCCTCTTTGATACAGTTGCAAGGTTAACAAAAAAGCAACACTCAACAAGTGAAGTGGGTCTTCCCTTTAGCTGTAACGAATACCTGAACTTCTCTGATGCAAAGGTCATCACCATTAGAAAACAAATAACTTACTCCTCCTTAAATAATTATAGTCCCAAAAATCTAAGTTGTCCTGAAAATTTCCTGATACTCTGACCAGATGTCCATGGGGACACTAGAACTTTTCGATCCCGTGTCACTCAACACATTCACAACATTTTTAATGAGTTCTAAACCCACAAATAGTCAGCTAGACCTGATTCCAACAAAATTACTTAAAGAGCTGTTTTCAGTGCTAGGTCAGCCAATGTTGAACATAATAAATTGCTCACTTGCCTCTGGATATGTACCAAACTCACAAAAATAGCGGAAATTAAGCCATTTTCTGGATTTCTGTGCCTATGATGAAAATTACAGGCCTCTCTCGTCTTTTTAAGTGGGAGAACACAATTGTTTGCTGACTAAATACTTTTTTGCCCCACTGTACAATACAAGCCTTCCTACTTCTCAATTGAAACATGCATCTTTCAATATACAGACAAATACTATTTGTTTTCTCAAATTAAGCTATGGCTTGAATGTACTAGTAATAAAATATATCCGTCTCATTGAGTTGATGAAGTTGAACTAGTATATTTGGTTTATCTAAAAGGTATAAAACTTCAAACAGTCTTTTGGGTTCACCTATACCTCTAAAGGTGGTAAAGCAGGCTAATGACCTGTTAATGTAAGTGTTTGACAACTAATTATGATGGTTGGCTGAATTGTTAAGTAATCACCAAGTGAAGAGGTGATTATCACCTCCATTAACAAAAGGAATAATGGATCTAAACTGATGGCTATTCAGTAAATTGGAATGTGGCCAATGGAATGTTACATGCCAGCAACAATTGCAAATACACAGTGCCCCTTGATGTTTTTGCATATTATCACTCTATAGACTTTCTTGAACATTTACTACAATACATTCACTGCGGCATATAGAATCTTTTTTTTTTCTATAGGGCAATATATATTTCATATCCACTGAATTTGTCATGGTCCCAGCTTGCTGGGGCTGTTCCGTTCCGTGTTATCTGTGTGTCCGTGATATGTCATGTGCTTGTTTGGTCTTTCCTGTTCTTGTTTTATTCCTTTCACCTGTGTTTTGCCCCCACCTGTTTCTGTTCTCCTTGTTAGTCAGTGTATTTAGTTCAGCCAGTTTCTCCCGGTCCTTGTCGGTCATTGTTTCAGGTTTCAGGTTTGATGTTTGCTGTTCGCCTATAAGCCTAGTTTAAGTTTATGTCTGTTTTTTGTAGTGCACGGCACTCACTTTGTTTTGCTTTTTTGCACGATTAAAAGTTTTTCCATGCACCCCTGCATTTGCCCATCTCCCTCTTTGGACTCCCTGCACTCCGTGACAGAATTATAGATGTGTGGAGTAAAAAGCCATCAACAATTGCAAATACAGTGCCCCTTGATTCTTTTGCACATAATTACTCTGTAGACTCTCCTGAACATTTCCTACAATACATTCAAAATAGATGTAAAAATCTTCCTAATACTCTATAAGGGAGACCTGTATAAGATGTGTATCATCTACCTTCTATTGCCCAATGTAATTACATTAAACATCTTACTAATGTCATTGCTCTCTTTTTCTTTACAACCTTATAGAGAGGTACATGTGGGAAATGTGTACACGGACTGTCCGGTCAATCCGATTGCAGGTTGATTTTAAGATAATTCTTATAGTTGTCATCAAAGTAAGCAAAAAAGGGCTTAATATAGTAGTCATCAGAGTTAGCAAGGAAATTACATACATTTGATATTAGCAAATTTAACTGTGTGCCAAAGCAATCCTGGTGGATGATTTGGGGCACATGTCTATGGGATTAAATGCCAAATGTCTGGTGGGTAAATGTGCCATTGGGCACATTGTAAAAAGAAGAGGAAAGATGAGGAAGAAAGGAGAAAAAAGTATAGTGGTATGTTTTATGGACATTTTTTAAAGCATCTGTCTCTGGTTTAAGCAATTTGAAAGGTAGTGCAGTAAGCTAGCTAACGTTGATGAGCATCAACAGAGACATGTCCAGGAAGACATCCTATGACGATTTCATTGATAGTTTTGCAAGGAAATCAAGGCGTGTCCAGTTTTAAGACAGAAACTACCCTTCATCTGCTGTGATAGCACACAGAATACGATTTTGAGTGTCTTTTTTGTTTACCCAGTTCATGCTATTCACTGTCATTAAATATTTGGTTGGACATTAGTAAGTATTGTTTAGATTTTGTTTTTATTTATTTATATTTTTTCTATGAGCACACAATGCTGATTTTCCTTTGTTTACTTTTTTTGTACACCTGCAATCGCACTTTTTATTATGTGTTTATAAAATTAAATTAATAAGTGTTGTTTCCCCTGAAGTTGGCTTATTTCTTTTGGGGGCGGAAACAATTATTGATCTTGTTAGTTAATCAAGGTAAACATGTGCAACCCTAACTACCAACAAATAATGTATTTATTAAATTCAGTCCATACAGTAGTTTCCTCATATTCTGGTATAGCCTAAATTTACTTATTTGCCAATTGGTTAGCCAATTGCTTGAATACTGACTACGGATTAATATGTTTTCTATGTACAGAGGTGGAATAACACTGATGTTTAATCACAGCTTTAATGCATCTTAGCAAAAAAAGTGTGAAGAACTGGACCCACTAACTGTTGGAGGTGCGACAGGCAATGATGTCCAGCAGAGCAGGGAGTGATTACATGAATACTAGTGTGAATGATTTAACATGGCATACTGAAGTTCTGTCTATAGAAGTTCTCTGTATCCCATTGTGCGCTTGCCTCTCGAGCTAAGCAGGGTAGGCCCCTATTTGGGAGACCAGATGTTGGTTTAAGTGTCCTGAACATTGTGCTGTCTTTTGGATGGGATGTCAAATGTGGGTCCTGACTGGTCACTACAGATCCCATGGCACTGTTGTTATGAGTGTGAATTTTAAACCATTTCATGGCAAAATATAGAATATAAGCCTCATAACAACATTGTTACTTAATCGTCACCAACTCCAACTGGTACATTCATCCTCTTTCCTCCCATTGTAACCATTTCCCCCGGTTATTGTTCTAAATGAGAATGTTCTCAGTCAACTTACCAGGTAAAATAGAAGGTTCAATAACAATCTACTTGGCAAATGAGAAAATCTTCTGTACATGTGTATTAATTAGTCAATATCCCTTTACTGTTCATGTCCATCCCATCAGTGACCGTATCTGTCTGTTTATTCAGAGCTCTAAATAAGACTACCACCGGTTCTGGGTCTAACAGGAGTTCCCATCTCTGGTGTGGTAGAAACTATGTATACATCTAAAGTTGTGCTCAAATGTTTGCATACCCTTGGAGTATTGGTAATACAGCTCTGGAAAAAATTAAGAGACCACTGCAAAATGGGGATTTTCTCTGGTTTTACTATTCATAGGTATGTGTTTGAGTAAAATGTTTTTTTTCCTTTATTCTGTAAACTAGTGACAGCATTACTCCCAAATTCCAAATATAAGTATTGTCATTTAGAGTATTTATAGAAAATAACAACTCAAAATAACAAAAAAAGATGCATTGTTTTCAGACCTCAAATAATGCAAAGAAAACAAATTAATATCTATTTTTCAACAACAAAATACTAATATTTTAACTTAGGTAGAGTTCCAAAATCAATATTTGGTAGAATAACACTGATGTGTAATCACTGCTTTAATGAATCTTAGCATGCTCTGCCAGTGTGTCACAAAGCTGTTGGGTGACTTTATGCCACTCCTGGCACAAAAATTCAAGTAGCTCGGCTATGTTTAATGGCTTGTGACCATCCATCTTGCCATTGATCATATTCCAGAGGTTTTCAGTGGGGTTCAGGTCTGGAGATTGGGCTGGCCATGACAGGGTCACCAAATTTCACAGGAAAAAACATAGGAAGCTATAAAAGCTGTAAGGCTAAAAATTATGGTTAAGTTTAAGTGCTCAGTCATAGGCGTGTGAAAAGAGAAGTGTTTTAACCTGGATTTTAAAATGGATACGTTTGGGGCACGTCTAAGATCTTCTGGTAATTTATTCCAATTGTGTTCAGAATAACTGCAAAACGCAGCTTGACCATGTTTAGTTTGGACTCTGGGCTGTATTATCTGACCTGTGTTCTAAGAGCCCTGCTCAGGTTATATTCTTCAAACATATCAGAAATGTATTTGGGACCTGAACCATTATCAACTAAAAGCATCACTTTAAAATCTATTCTGTAACTGACTGGATGCCAATGCAAAGGTTTAAGAACCGGAGTGATGTGCTCTGCTCTCTTGGTCTTAGTTAACATTATATCAGCATAATTCTGAATGAGCTGCAGCTGTTTTACAGTCTTTTGGGGGAGTCTAGTTAAGAGGCCATTACAGTATTAAACAATACTAGAGATAAAAGCATGGATGAGCTTCTCTTGGTCTTTTTGGGACACCAAGCCCTGGATTCTGGCTATATTTGTAAGATGATAGAATGCTGTTTTGATGACTTTGATATGACTGTTAAATGGGCAGTCTGAACCAGAACACCAAGATAATGCACTTGGTCCCTGTTTTTTAGGGCCTGAGAATCCAGCTCTTTACTAATACTAGTTTTGTATTTTTGTTACCAAACACAAATATATTTATTTTATCTTGGTTTTATTGTGTGACGGTGAAGTGACGGACTGCTCCGCCATCTCCCACTTTTCCCATATTTCCAACTGCCATGAACTCATCCCGGTCCCCTTCATTTGTCTTGTCCCCAATTGTCTGTCACACCAGGTCCCAATTAGGTAATTACTATGTGTATAAATGTTTCTCCTCTGCGCCCCTCATTTGTCAGTTATTGTTCCATGTTACTGTGGGCTTTTTCTTTGTGTTTGGTTAAATAAAGACAGCACCGACTGCCACAATTGCCTGCGCCTGGTCCGTTAACCCCACAACGTCACACCGTGACAAATTGTAAACAATAAATCCAGGTATTTATGTGCTCTATACAGTGACACAGTGAGTCTACTGAGCTGTTGACATAGGTTTAAGAGCCATATATATTTGAGTATCACCTGCATAGCTATTGTAGTTAATGTTGTTGTTCTGTAGAATCTGTCCAAGAGGTAGCATATAAAGGTTGCACAGAAGTCTGAGAACTGATCCCTTGTTATGGCCATCAGATTCATGATTACATATGGTGACAAAGTAACTCCAGCCATCTAGATAAGATCAGAACCAATTAAGGACAGTCCCGGAGGGTCCTACCCAATTCTCCAGCCTATCTGGAAGTGTTTTGTGATCTACAGTGTCAAATGCTTTACTGAGAACTAATAGAACCAGAACTGTTATTTTATCTGAATCAGTATTCAGCTGCATATCATTTAAAACTTTTATCAAGGGTGTTTCAGAACAGTTGTGAGGTTGGAAGGCTGACTGCAATTTGTCTAAGAGAACACTTGAGTTCACAAAATTGCTGAGTTGCTTGAAGACAACCTACTTAATGGTCTTGTCTATAAAAGGGAGATTTGATACAGGTATATAGTTGTTCAATATAGATTCATCCAGTGTTCTTTTTTTTAATAGGGGCTTAATGGCAGGTTGTTTTTAGAGACATTGGTAAAGTCTGATTGCAGTAGGTTATGGAGTAAACATTTTAAAAGTCTGATGGCAATGTGTCGAGACAACATGTGGAAGCTTTAAAATGTCAGTTTCTTCTAGGGATTTTTGACCAATTGTTTTATATTGCGACATAATAACCCAGTTATGTCTTGGTGGTCGTAGTGATGGTACAATGTTAGACTGTGTAGTTCTAATGGCACATCTAATAAATACGTTAAAAAAATATCTCTAAAGTAACTCTCAAATTCATTACATTTCACAATAGACATTAATTCTGATGCTATCTGTTTTAGGGGGTTTGTAAGCTTGTTGACCATGGCAAATAGAGTGCAGGTATTGTTGATATTCTTGGTGGGCCAGACAGCAACATTTATTCCCGATATTCCGGCTTGGCTGTCAATAGAGAATAACTACCAACATTTCGGTTAGATCTCTGACCGATGTGTCAGCCATGGTTTTCAGTCTTTGCCATTCTGATATGGTTGGTTATATTGTCCCCAATCAAGGTAGTATCTGGTTTATCATATGTGGAGTTAGCAAAGTTTCCTCTTTCCCTCATCTTATCAGTGGTTTTAGGGCTATTTCTTGGATGTTGCAAGGCTTTGGATGTCTTTTTATATCCTTTTCCATCTTTATAGTTCCATTACATTGTTATGCATTTTCTAATTGCAATTTAAAGTCATCTTTAATTTCCATTTTCACCTGTGTGTTTCACCTTGTGTGTCTGTAACAAGTCCAAACGTTCAAGGGTATGCAAACTTTTGATCAGGGCCATTTGGGTGATTTCTGCCATAGTATGCAAACTTATGGGCACAACTGTACCTGGGAAACAAGATCTCTGCACACATCCAGTCATTTAGGGCAACTAAACAGTAGCATTTCATTAAGTGTTGGACTGGTAACTGAAATGTTGCTGTTTTAAATTCCCCAGCTGAAAGTTCTTGATTTTCCCTTGAGTAAGCATGTGAGGGACAAGTGATTGGAAGATGTATGGCAGCTAGCTGCTGGAGGAAAAAGTTGGTTAAAACCCTGACCTAACCGATTTACGATTCAATAAATAAATTTTTTAACTGCACATTTGTAATTGATCTTACATTGGCCAGTAAATCTACAGTATATTGTCTTTTATAATGGCTACAATGTCATCTGACGGAACATTTTATTTCTTGCTGACTTTCATTTAGACCTAGACACATTAAGTTGCAGAGAGAAACACATTATATAACTCGAGGGATTGGAGTACCAATCAACCTTTAGGTTCTCCTGAATCATTTGCAAGATGTCCCTCCATGAAAATGTAATCTTAAAAAAAATCCATAATCTCTCAAGGAACAAAGGCCGATTTACAAGTGGGACCAATTAAGCCAGGCGTAATGTTTTTTCGGCATCGTCTTCAAAAATTATAAGAATCAGGTCAGTATGTTGAAAAACATTGCCACGATTGACAGCTGAACGTGCAGGGGCTTGGTTTTGCACATATATACACATCTCTTACAAGGACAATGGTGTAATAATTCTTCTTGGTGCATATGTTGACAAAGATTGTGCCAAAAGTGAATAAAGAAAAAAATGTATCCACCACACAGTGGCGCTATTGAAGTTTCCCAGATTTGCAGGCTCGCCTTGTTTTACCTAAAAGTTTGAAAGAGGTATATAAGTACATTTCCCCCCAAGGAACATATTTACAAGTGAGATCCATTCAGCCAGGTGTAATGGTTTTTCAGTTATTCAGAATTTCTATAACATCACATTACCTATTTAAATGATTTCACAAATAGGTTCACAAATAATATTTGAAATCGACATCTGAATTCAAACTGGTTCTCAAGTAAGCTAATGAGACAGGCTCATCCCATGCATAAAGACGGGCTCTTTGCCATGCTGCAGATTAAATTGTTTCATTTTAAACTGATAGACAATGGTACATTATTTGAAACATCGACCTTTATGAAGGAATTTACACAAAGCTGGTCATAATTCCAATTCCATCCCCCTGAACATCTTGAACAAATCTCACACCAAATTATTTTTCTGAACTCAAATATATTAATTCCAAATAAAATCTTCTATCTTGCTTCAAAAATTCTGACTGCGGCACCTTACAGTATTCAAACCATTTGGGAAAATCTTTTTGATATTCCATGGCACCAAGTGTATGGACTAGTAGATAAAACAACTATTGATGTTTCTCTGAGAGCCTTTCAGTTTAAATTGTTGTACAGAATTCTGACCACAATAAAATGCTTACATTATGGGCAACTGAGCAGTTGCCCGTGTGCAGACTGTCTTGACGAAACAGAAACAATAGATAATCTCTTTTAGTACTGTCCTACAGTGAATCCAAATTTCTGGATTCAAGATTGGTTACTGTGTCACATTCACCCTGGAAGTTAGTTTACATGAAGTTGTTGGGTGACCTGACTGGCAATGCTCAATCAATTGAAAACATGATTATTCTCTGTTAACGCATTCATTTAAGACTGCATCAGTGGAAACCTTGAGCCTTGACGGATTCAAATACAGCTCCAAAAAATAAATAAATAAAAACACTGCTTCTGTTTCCCACTAAAAACATTCCTTTTCAACTTTTTTTTTGGAGAGGATAGAAAAAGGTGCATTGCGCTCAATTTTTTCCGTAGCTGTATGTTGTAAAGAATCATAGTATTACTGAAAAATATATTGCTGTTGTTATTGGGAAAAAAATGTAATCTACTGGGAAAAATTGTTGCCTCTGGAATCTAGAGGGATGGAACTAACAAATTACTAGAATAAAATGAATGTGTATAAATAAGTATATATGTGCATTGGAATATATGTATACAGTGGGGAGAACAAGTTTTTGATACACTGCTTATTTTGCAGGTTTTCCTACTTACAAAGCATGTAAAGGTCTAATTTTTATCTGTGAGAGACGGAATCTAAAACAAAAATCTAGAAAATCACATTGTATTATTTTTTTTAATAATGAATTTGCATTGTATTGCATGACATAAAGCAGAACTTACTATTTGGTACAGAAACCTTTGTTTGCAATTACAGAGATCATACGTGTCCTGAAGTTCTTGACCAAGTTTGCACACACTGCAGCAGTGTTTTTGGCCCACTCCTCCATACAGACTTTCTCCAGATCCTTCAGGTTTCGGGGCTGTCGCTGGGCAATACGGACTTTCAGCTCCCTCCAAAGATTTTCTATTGGGTTCAGGTATGGAGACTGGCTATGCCACTCCAGGACCTTGAGATGCTTCTTACGGAACCAATGCTTAGTTGCCCGGGCTGTGTGTTTCAGGTCGTTGTCCAGCTGGAAGACCCAGCCATGACCCATCTTCAATGTTTCCTACTCCATGCTTCACAGTTGGGATGGTGTTCTTGGGGTTGTACTCATTCTTCTTCTTCCTCCAAACACGGCGATTGGAGTTTAGGCCAAATTGCTCTATTTTTGTCTCATCAGAACACATGACCTTCTCCCATTCCTCCTCTGGATCATCCAGAGGGTCATTGGCAAACTTCAGACAGGCCTGGACATTCGCTAGCTTGAGCAGGGGGACCTTGTGTGCGCTGCAGAATTTGAATCCATGACGGCATAATGTGTTACTAATGGTTTTCCTTGAGACTGTTCCCCAGCTCTCTTTAGGGGATTGACCAGGTCCTGCTGTGTAGTTCTTGGCTGATCCCTCACCTTCTTCATGATCATTGATGCCCCACGAGGGCATGGAGCACCAGACCGAGGGAGATTGACCGTCATGTTGAACTTCTTCCATTTTCGTATAATTGCGCCAACAGTTGTTGCATTCTCACCAAGCTGCTTGCCTATTGTCCTGTAGCCCATCCCAGCCATCCCAGCCTTGTCCCAGCAGGTCTACAATTTTATGCCTCTCTGGTCTTGGCATCTGTTTGATTGAGTGTGTACAGGTGTCTTACACAGGTAACGAGTTCAAACAGTTGCAGTTAATACAGGTAATGAGTGGAGAACAGGAGGGCTTCTTAAAGAAAAACTAACAGGTCTGTGTGTGAGAGCTGGAATTCTTACTGGTTGTTAGGTGATCAAATACTTATGTCATACAATAAAATGCTAACTAATTATTTAAAAATGTGATTTTCTGGATTTTTGTTTTAGATTCCGTCTTTCACAGTTAAAAATTAGACATTTACATGCTTTGTAAGTAGGAAAAGCTGCAAAATAAGCAGTGTATCAAATTCTTGTTCTCCCTACTGTATATGTATGTGTTTTTGAGAATAAAAAATATGGATTATTCCCATTGAGATTCTGCTGGTAATCTCTGGAAGATAAATCTTTACATTAAACAAGTGTGTCTGAACAGGCAACATGTTTTTTAGTTGTTCACCAAGTTTTTGCAGTCCAGTTTTAGCTCACGCTTTGGGAGACTTTGAATGTTGTAGTATGTGAGTGGTGCACCTTTTTTTTATTATTGTAACACATGATAAAACTGCCATGTGCAATGGGATGCTCGACAAGTAATCTTGCGATATATATTACATCCTCCAATCTTTCCCAATATGTGATCTGAAGTGTGGCCAGTGAAGAGTGCTGGTTAGCCAATGATGGGTAAGAACCCAACTGCGTCATCATCTGGTCACAATCCACAGTACACATACACAAGGTACGTAAACCAGAAACAGGATCTGTGCTGAACAAATAGCATCATGACTACACCAAGTACGTGTGATGCTTTTCAGGTCTGGGGAGGTTGTCGAGTGTCACTCAGATGAATGTACTAGATTCCCAACTGCAATATTTTAAAACTTTTATTCAACCATGTAGGCCGATTGAGAAAAGATCCTCTTATTGGCAATGGTGCCCTGGCCAAGACAAAGTGCAGATGTGCAGGACAACATACAATTACACATTGAGTACACAGTATATTAAATACAAAATGAGGCAGTCTCACTCAAAACTGGTGCAACAACCTACATGCCAATTGTTTTTGTGGATTTCCTGGAGCGTGGACCCTCATCGCCCAGATATAAAAGCAAGGGACGACGCACCATGTACATAGTATTGTGTTAGTCTGTATTTTGTGTCTTTTTTTGTGTGAGTTTGGGTGATTGAATGTGAAATCATGCATTAGAAAAAGAAAAGTGAAAAAAGGTGTGCAGAAATTATGCTTATAATGACAGTATTCACCTTTGACTTGGTTGACATTAATGACTGATATGCACACAATTATTTTGTGTGTGTGTGTGGTTAGATAACATAGTCATTTAAAAAAAGGCCCCTCAGCGTGATTTCTTAATGCAGATTATGTCAGTATACGCTGACTAATCCAGAAGTGTGTATTATGACACAACAATAAATTGCCACTACAGAGGCCCATAAACACCACATTGCTTACTAGATATGGAGCAGTATTCTGATTTCGACTGGTTATAATTATATTTGTAAACTACTAACAGCAGTAGTATTGTTAAACATTATACTGAGTATTTATTGAGCAACCTTCTAAAGTGTTATTTTCCTGAATATCACTCCACTTGTTGTATCAATAAAACATACTGTATATTAACTATCAGACAATGTTATGTTAATAATATCTTTATTTACTTCATAATTCACAATTTCACTAAAGATTACAACAAATAATTTATTCTGATTCTTGCATATTTGGTAATGGATGAAAATGATCATTGTCTGATTCTGGTTGATCTTTTTTTTTTGCCAGATTTGGTATTTAGTACAAATTTATGAAGATTGTTAGTCCCAAACATAACTGAATACCAACGTGGTTAAACTGACCAGTGACCAATCATGGCTCCAGTTCAAAGATGCTACCAGTCTAAAGGAAACCATGTAGAGATGCCTAGAGGCATCTATCTTTGTCCTGTCCTGACTATGGTCCCCAGCCCAGTGCAAAGATGGCTAGGGGCATAGCCAGGATGTGACAATAAACAATAAATAAACTATTCAGGAAACCAATAAAATATGCTCAATAGAATTTATTACAGGTTTGTAGGTGATTCAACAGTTGTTACAAATTGTTCAGCAAAGTATAACATGACTGTACCACCTCAGTGCAAGACAAAATTGTATCAACATTAAATACTATTTAGGAATTATTTTGTATTGAAACATGAACCAACTCCAAGTTACCTCCCCCTGACTTCTCCACTGACCATGGGTGTGTCTAGTCTTGGCTAAGGACCTATCTGACAAGTCTAATTCAGCTCACCCACACCTGCCTAACCCTGTGGTGTCTGAATACAAGCCACCACTGAAATGTCAATACAATACAGATGATTCTGTAGAGTTTCCATACAGATTCTAATGTTCGGCCTTAATCACCCTATCTTGAGTAGATCACTCTGTCTTACATTATGTTGTCAGGAAGTAAAGATTGGAATATAATATGTCACTCGTTGATAGAAGTAGCTACTCAATAAGAGTCTTATGATTCTCAGGTCAGGATAGTTGGACTTGGAATTACTAACTGATGAATCATCAAGATGTAACTTCTCAGAGAATATTCTAATGACAGAACTGTTATATGGCAGGTTTGTTCATGCCTAGATAAGTATATTCTAAGACGCAGTATGAAACAATTTCACTGATATAATAAGAATCACAAATGTAAAATTACATTTAGCATGAAACATAACAAAAACAGTCATAAGACATTTACAAAATCTCCCACAGTAGCTTAGATTTCAACAGACAAAATAACTGGCAGAATTGGCTGTATTCCACACTTGCAAACTAATTCCTATAGCCACCATACACAGCTTCTGTTCTACGGCAGAGATGTCATCGAGGTGAGCATGAACTTCAACCTCAATAAACTATGTGAAGATGGGTAGGTTCACCAAGCTTTTAAAAATTGCTGCTAGTTAAAACTTGCTTTATACTAATGTATATTATTGCTTTATATATTTCTTAATTCTTACCATGTAGATGTTGTGTGCCATGTCACAAGAATTTCATTGTGCAGGATGACGCTGTGTTATCCAGTGCATTTGATAAATGAACTTCTGGATTTCCTGTTTGTATTGTGGTCGACTGCCTACTCGTTTGCTTGCCCGTGGATCTTGATTTAATTGAATTCTACCCGCTCTACAATTGGAAGAACACCTCTGCCATCAACGGGGCAACTTTGCCAATGAGACATACAATCTTTTAATGAAATAATCAAGGCAACATTTCATTCAACTAATTATTCACCTACTCTAAGCAAGTCATTGTAAAAATGAAAGTGGATTAATTTAGCTACTGAGCATAGATTAGCTACTGAGGCTGAACATTTAACAATTTGCTACACAGGCTGGAAATTAAACATTTGTTTGCTACAGTCCTTATGTTAAGTGTACACTGTCCGCTCGCTAGAGCTACTAAGAGACACTCACTCATTCATTCATTTCAAACGATAGCCTGCGAATCATGGCGACAGCGGGCGGAGCTACCCGTCGGAGACAAAATTTCCTATCAACAACGACAGTTGAGAATTGAGATATGTTAAACTTTATGCTAATTTCCAGCTAGTGGTGTTGAAGCCAACCTGGTTCAACCGAATAAATTGATGAGAATTGGTCAATAAGGAAGAGAACAATATTATAATCAATAATCAGCCAATTTTATAGTTTACACAATCAGATATATCTGGAGACAAGCTTATCAACAAGTCTAATGTTACTTCCCCTCGGTGTGGTTTTTATAGCCTTTTTAGTTCCCGCCCGGTCCCTAATCTACCCCCTACATATACATTCTTTCTTACTCGCTAGGGCGAGTTCTCAAATTCCTAATTGTCTTGCCTCGGCTAATAAGGCGCGGATCTCTGGGTCAGCCCCCCTAACCAATAACATGTGTTTTCCTGTTACTGCAGAACGTGTGGTACATGACTCCCCCTCCCCAGCCTGTTGACATTTAATTTCTATTCGGCACCTTTCTTCCAACTTCCTCATCAATTTCTACATCAACCTTAACATATCACATTAACATTATTAACATATCACATTAGCCTTTATCACATTATCATTCTTAACAGTGGGCAGTGACTGAGTTTGGCGACTAGCAATGGCAGGGCAGATGTTCTCTGCATCTTGAAGTCTCTTTCCTACTCGCTAACTAAAACCTCACTAGCTAGCTAAAATAAATTGAAGAGAGAAAAACGTATAATTGCGGTGCAATTTTTAAAAATAATCTGAGATCGTTGCGATCATGGGTGAGTGATACATGCATAAAATAAAACAAAGTAAATTGCTTTATTAACATTGACAAATACTAAATACTTATGAATATTTGCAGCAACAGATGTTTCCCCTATACTGGTAGACCTGTTGTAGCTGGCATAGATTAGTAAGTACCCGAGTGGGCAGTGTGCACGATAGGTTCAGCTCAGTGAAAGCTTGTCAGAGATTGAGCGATTTGCAGGATGAGCGAGCGGACAGTGTGCACGTAACATTTCGTTTTAAGCAGCAAGCTGTTAGCTGGCTTATTTATGTACAAATCTTGGCAAATAACTTTCAAGATGTAATGATAAAGTACTCATTTAAATTACTAAATTCAATGACATGCCTGACATGCAAATATTTTGTGAAATATTACATTGCCATGATTATTTAATCAATAGGAATTGCTAGAAGAGTCACTGGAAAATAGTCATTTCAGTGACAAACACTTCACCTAATAATAATTTGCCTTTTGTAGAGAGGATGTTATGTTCAAGCCTCATTTGATTCTCCATGTTCAGTGGATAAGTAATTGTCTGTTTTTATTTCTTTCCATAATTCCACTTATACGAGAGGGCTAAACGTATCAATTGCACCTGGAAATTGTAGCCACGGCAGTTAAATTAAAACACAATCTGATTTGTAAATTAAAAACAACACATTGGTAGGCCATATGCCCATGCCCTACCAAAGTCTACTAAGTAAAAATATTTTTGCATTAAGTGTGATGGTAAGGTGACGGACAGCTCCGTCATCTCCCGCTTTATCCCGGTTTCCCATGGTCAATAAACTCCCCCGGGTCTTGTTTTCGTTTGTCTTGTGACCAATTGTCAGTCACACCAGGTCCCAATTAAGTCATCAGTATGTGTTTAAATGTTTCTCCTCTGCTCCTGTCATTTGTCGGTCATTGTTCCATGTCTACGTTTGTTCCTGTCTGTGGTGAGTGTCGTTTTGTGTGTAAACCTTTATTTCCATTCAGTTTGTTTTACAGTGCTCTGTGTTGGTTTAAATAAAAGATCTACATCGACTGCCAAATCTTCTGTGCCTGGGTCCTCTACCACTACACTAATCGTGACAGTAAGAATAGGGAGGGTGTTTTTCATATAAATCAAAACATGAAAGGGTATTGTTTTTATTGTTGCTACCTGTAATAGTCTGTTGATCATCAACAGTTGTAAGATGAATGGTTTGCTCAGTCATTGATGTTATTACGTATTATGTACGAAAGCAAACACTTTTGAAAACACTAATGAGTGTTTTTTCTTCTGCCTCATCATACAACTTACAACAAGCAAAGGTAAATAAAATAATATACCCTGTGCTGGGAAAGACTTTGATAAACTTCTATTGAGTTATATATCAAACAATTAGGCTACATTTATTTTGTTCTGAAAAATTAAAAGGTTTTATTGCCCTCATTGTGTAAGACTTTTGTAATATCCATATTTATCTGAATAGTACCAATTAAATGTCCTGAACACTTGCAATTTAACATGCAAGTAAACACAAAGAGTCTCTGCATGATAGCCATAACACAATATCTGTTCTTCTTTGTCATTCATTGAGATTACATTTGGTACACATGTTCAGGATTGTTATTTTACTCTAAATGTGGATATTTCATGTTGGCCACATGGGGGCACAATAGGAAACGAAAAAACACAGAAGTCATATTTCTTGCAACTATGGATAAAAGTTGAAAGAAATTTGCAATCTGGCTAGTTGTAGCTTCAATGCTGAAACTTCCTAAATGCTGCTTACAGCTTTAATTTATTAATGATTATTCTATTTTCTAAAGTAATGCCTAAATGGAGTATCATGACAATGGGTCTGAATAGTCCTGTTTATTTTCTCAATATATTTGCACGCACTTCTGAAAAGAAAAACGTGGAATTTTTACTGACATTACAGGACACGATATCCAAACTAAAACTTGGACTCTTATGTCCATACATTTAATTTTAATTGACTAGTGATTTCAGACTTTACATATTTAATGATCTGGTCCAAGAACTGAAGACATTCAATAACAAAAAAGGTATGAAAAAAATACCTTTTTTCACAGTACTGTGTTCTAATCAGCCTTGTGTCAGTGTCGATTTTGGACTGTTGATATACCTTTTGTGGTCAGAGCATCTGCTTGGAAAAGTGGGTGGGGCAATTTCCAAAGGGTAACTTTGGATTGGGCCACATTCTCAAGGTACTATGTAGCTGTGCCATGCCACTATGTGAGTATGTTCAGTCTGTTATAACTACTCCTGTTTTATCTCAATTTCTCTTAGATTATATGTATGTAATCCCATGAGTCCAGTGACTGTTTGCTGGTGAAATCTGTCACTCAAGTCCAAACTGCAGTACGTGTGTGATACCTTTGCCCCGACATGGCTCCCCTGTCAAAAATTCCTAGTGCCGCTACTGGAGCTAAATTATTTTTGTTGAAATGTACTTAAAATAACAGTGACACAACTTATAAACTATTGTTTTGAGTATTATCACAGCAATACTTTGAGTTACTCAAACTATTTATGGTAATGGATATTAAAACTAACTACTTTTTAAAGTTAATAATATTTTCTCTGCTTTCGATCTCATTTGCAAATACCTTGTAAAGAAATCACTTCAAGATAACTGTAATTCCTTGTTCATAAACCTCACCATTTATAGCTTTGTGTGTATTCAAACCCATATTAAAAGCACCCATATATAAACCACATTTACCTGGAAAATTATGACTCATACATATATTGTACATTAATATTCAGCATTTGTCATAGGGCTCAACATTTGAACCTTTCTTGAACAATAATAGATGTTTTTGAAAACGCTGTAACACCAATTGTATCATATTTGCTGCATGAGATGGGAAAATTTTGCCAGTGAAAATGGTTTTAAAGTGTAATCTTGTGTATTTGCTGCCCCCATGTATTTACCGCAGTGGTTGAAAATGTTTTCAAAGTCTGTGTATAAGCCATGGTTTATGAATGGGAAATTAAAGTTATGGAAACATTTTACATGGTACTCATTTCTTTTAATTGCCTCAAGATGCTTTTGGGAAATCAGCTCATGCACTCATTGCAAAGTTGTTGGGGGTAGTTTACAAGTGATTATCAAATGTGCCATACAACAGAACAAATGAAGGAACATTCAAAAATAGACCTGAATGCCACATCCCCAGAAAATGTTTATCCTGCACGCAGTAATGTTGATCCTACAGTGGATCCTTCATATTCTACATTTAAAATGAATCCAATGAAATACAACCACCAACATTGCCTCAAAAAAGATCAGATTAAGTAACAGGTCTAAGCTGTGCCATTTCCTATTGTTATTGTCCAATAAATTCACACACATGGGTTAATGTTTAGTTGTTCAGTGTTAGGGGTTAGAGCAATGTTTTTGGAGTTATGGTTAAGGAAAATAATATTTTGAATGGGAATATTATTTAGAGTACCCACAACTTAAAGTGTGTGGTTTTATATTTTGTTCTTATTCAAGTCTAAATAAATTATAACTCTGGCTATAACTAATAAGCACAAGAGAAAAATGATTAGACCAGTTCATGTCTGTACTTTTAAACATCTAGACAAGACCTGACCTCTATTGCCATCGGTGTGGCTTAGTTTGAAATTACCTGCTCTTCTGAGAAATTCTGTGTTACAAATGTACATTCCAAAAAAGGTCATCAAACACACAATATCACCACTAGCTCACAGGCTTTATTTGTGAGTCTTTCTAATTTAAAATGATTACATATCCCCTTAGGGTAAACTGATTGGGACAGGGGGTATGGGTAGTTAATATAACAAAGTGTAAGCAGTTCAACCTCCTCTCATTTGTTTAATGTCAGAAGAAATATTGAATCCCTTAGCATTCTCCCTTTCTCATTCTCTAAATCAGTCCCTGTCCCACTCTAAACCATAAAATGCAATTTTCTCCAGGTAACACAGTGAACCAAGTGTGCATGTAGAGAGAAAGACCGTTAAGTTGATAGCAAGGCTGTATTTAGGACAGAAATTCTGAGGTCAAATATTGAGTCACAAGAAAATGTTGAATTCCCTAATTAAAATGTGTGCATTTATTTTTTTTGTTCAGTGGGAAAAGTGATTTACAGTCAGTTTAAAAGTATGTTGGTGAAATTGAGTACGTGAGATCACTGATTCATTTATGATCAGATAACTTCTGCTCTTTGCTCACTGAAATGATTTTGACTTGCCTGGAAGAACAGTAAAGTGCCAAAAGCTTTCACATCTGCTCAATCAGCCTGATTGAGGCAAACAAATTAAATCAATACATGTTTTATACAGTTGCACATTGAACCAAAACGCAACAATCTTCACTTCAGCACTTATTTATACATTACTTTTTTGCCAAAATCATGATCATGACCAAGATGGCAGTGTGCATCGCGAGATAATTGACTTGATCGTTTCTACTGTATTTTCTCGGTACAGCCTAGCATACAGTATATTGCCAACAAGAACTCCTGAATATTGGAACCCAACGCAAAGAAAGTTTTTTACAACTTCCCCCTCCCAGAGATTGTAAGGTCATCCCGGGAAATGCCAACTACACTATTCTGGCTTGCCCTCTCACTGTTCATTTTCCACATGATGTTCATTTGCTCATTTCACAGGCTATGACAGAACATTTGCACCCTGCTAGGTTACTGCACTACTAAAACATCATCTTGACAATGTCATGTTACACTAAAGAGTTTAACTGTTCTGAACCCTGCTACTCTTTTGCCAATAGATAATGATGGTGACCCTCACGACTTTGCTGCCATAGAGGAAAAAGTCAGTAAGCCACAACCATACCACTCAGACACATCCATTGATAATGCTGATCTTGAGTTTTTTGTGGATGGCTAAGCCCAGCGTTCCCCAAAAGGGAAACACTTAGTTGCACATGCCGTCACTTCAGTATTAGAGGTTGTTGAAAGTGCGAGATTACTCTCACACCAACCTGCTCCAGCAGCTGCACTGTTTGAGCACACTAGAGCCTGTGTTCTAGCCCAACATCAGTCTGTTAATATCTACACAGACAGCAGATATGCCTTTGGGGTTGTGCATGACTTTGGTACTCTGTGGCTCCAGCGTGGGTTCTTAACAGCATCTGAAAGGACAATCTGTCACGTGTTATGGACATTTCTTAAACGGATGTATTCTTACCCATCTTTTGAGGATAAAAGAAATGTGGGAGAGGAGATCTGTTATTTGGTTATGAATCATTGGACGGTCTCAGAAGATCATTGGGTTATCCATTAATCTGTCTATCACTTTAAACCATCAATTTAGCAGTTCTCTTTCCAGATGCTGTGTTCCTTGGAGTTATAAAGGTTACCCACAATGTCTTTGGTTTAACAGCCTGTCCCTTGGTTAAAACCAAGGTATTGATAGAATGTGTTTTATTGACATTGGACACCTGGGCAGCATCTTACCACACCCCTTTTAACAGTAACAATCTCCAAGTGGGTTGAAGCATTTCCATGAAAACATGCTACAGCCTTCCCTGTCACAAAAAAAATGTATGCCGGAAATTATTCCCAGATGGAGCCTATCATCAAAATTTACATCAGACAATGGCTCCCATTTTGTAAATAGTGCAATTGAATGCACCTCCACTCGTCTCACGATAGCTACA
Organism: Esox niger; assembly: GCA_016801105.1. Lineage (NCBI taxonomy): Eukaryota > Metazoa > Chordata > Actinopteri > Esociformes > Esocidae > Esox > Esox niger. The sequence goes on from JACXGJ010001952.1 coordinate 55,158, forward strand.
ATGTGTGCGCAGATCTATTATCCAGCCATTGTAGCTGGGTTGAGAGAGCTAATCAGACTCTTAAAACCAAATTGACCAAATGGATGGCTGAGACGGGGTCGTCATGGGTGACAGTGATGCCAATTGCCTTAATGTACATGCGAGGCAGAGAGCATTGCACTACGGGTCTTTCTCCTCATGAGGTGCTTATAGGCAGACCAATGTGGATGATTACCACTCCTTTCCCACAGAAAAGAAAAGACAACGAGAGAAAAGACAACGAGATGATGAGTTATTGAATCACGCCAAAAGGAGGACCACTCCACAAGATCCAAACATGTGACTGGGTTTTCATTCGGGACCTCTGTAGATAGTACTGGCATCAGCATAGGTGGTTGGGACCATAGCATGTGCTACTGATCACTAAGACGGCAGTAAAGGTTGCTGAGAGTGCTACGTGAGTCCACGACAGCCACTGCAGGAAAGTGCCATATGACCCTGATGACGATGTATCAGCTGATGCCAGGAAGACGACCACCATGATGGCTATGGAGTAGCGAGGAGAGTATGCTGAAAGTCATAATCACTGCCTTCATCGCCAATCTTGCACTTTCTGCCTCTCTCTGGAACATACAGTGGATATTAAGTCTACACTTTTGGGGACTGAATGCTGCCATATTGTTAGAGATATACATCGTTCATATATAAAATGTAAATATCATGGTCCAAAGATCCTTCACAAGCAAACAGCATGCCAACACATTGAATTATATCAGAGGAGATGGCATTTAGGTGAATTTACTTCATTCACTTATTGCGGTCAAATCGTTTGAGATATAAAAATTCCAAATACTTCAATAGAATATACTGGTACCAGGGTCCTTCTCAGCAAATGGCGAGAAAATCCATTCAGCGGTCTCTGAAGAGATGTCCTTAGTGTGTATTTTACAGTTCAGAAATGCTCAATGTTGTCAGTGTCGGTGTAGTGCCCCCTTAGGGTCTATTTGGTTGGTACTGCACAGCTCCATCTATGAACCTGATATTTAGTGCTATGTTAAATAGCGTAAGTCTTGGATATTCCTGACGGGATATATAACTTGGCAAATTGCCACACCCATGTAAAAGTAATTAGCCGATTACGCGCGCATCGTTTGAGATATCAAAATTCCAATATGTGCATATCCGTTCAGAGGTTTCCTAGGAGATGTCGTTAATGGGTTTTACACAAAAGTTAAAATGGAGGCCATATTGTTTGAGAAACTTTTCTGATATACATTTTAAAGACAATTGTCCAGTGACACATTTACGAGTCTGTTTCGTTTCATAACTCTTTGATGTTCCATTTGGGATTAATAGACTTCTAAAGTCACAGACATGCCCAGCTCAATTTCATTTGCTGATTTCTGCCATAATAGATATTAACTTTCCTTAGCACGTTTTAAGACAATGGTTTAAAGGTCCTTCACACTAAACGGCATGCATGTCCGTTCAGCTGTTTCCGAGGAGATGTCATTAACGGGTTTTTCACCAAATTCTAAATGGAGGAAAATCCAAGAGGCAAATTTGAAAGACCCCAGAGACTTATTTGCTTAGCATGAGAAGGGGAATATATGGAACTTAGCTGCCATCAGCTGCAATCTTAAGGGCAAGAAGGTTATGGAGGTAATGGAGTCTGTGTGCTTGTCTCAGCACTGGTCTTGCAACATGCAATTCTCTCTCAAATGTTTATGAAAATGTTGCAATATACAATTTCTCTTCTTATTGGAATGGGAATAACTGTATTTAAGTAAAATGCACAGCATGTGCATGCGTTATGTGTCTAATAAGGAACCTTACATTTTGTTGTGCATTTTACAGTGGCTACTAGAACAGAAATGTACTGTAATGTAGTTTGAGGTCCTGCAAAAATTACTTAATGGTACCTTATTTTATGTTTTGAAACAGACACATCAGTTCAGGAGAAGGATAGTATAGGGGTTTGGCAAATATAGGTTCTTATCCACTTCATCTCTGTGGCAACACTCAAGCTGTTTTAAATCACCTTTCGACAGTGGGAATTTTTCACACGCATGCTTGTTGTTCTAAAAACTGTGAAGTGTTGATGATCTCAAACAGCTTCTACACATGGAGTATAATCATTGTTTAACTGTTAGGTATGAAGTATAATACCATAAATGTTAAATGATTGGCTTGTAGATAGTTTATTTAATTGAGCACACCCATCTTGACACCCCTGGACTTGGTTTGTGGGTTCTTTGTTTTCACATTGGCTCTTTGTTTCTCTTCCTCTGCTGTAGATGAGTCATCATCTGTTTTGAATTATGGACAAAAGTCCAAATAGTCTGGAAGACTTGAGTCGAGACAAAGGATTAGTGACTGAGAATTTTTGGTTAAGCTTCAGAGCACAAAAAACACCATGTATTCAGTCTGTTGTTGGACTGGAGATTTAAAGGTATAATATCAAAGTAATATAGCAAAATATGCTTTGTAGCTGTTAAAGTGCTTTGCACACTTGGACCTAGTTTTCAGAAGAAAACAACACTCAGAACAAACTTCATGTTTGCAATCATGCAACTCATTAATTGCACTTGCTAATAAAAAATATGCATGCTCAGTGTTGCCAAAATGATTTTCGTTTGCAAATCACAGTTTATGGTTGGATGTCTAATGTTTAGCTGTATTTTCAAGAAAAAAACAGTGTTTTTTCACAGGTTAAGCTCAAATGTAGGGACACAATTCTGAGCATGCACATTTGAAATCGGCAAGTATAATGAATGGGTTGCATGATTGCAAATATCAAGTTAATTCTTAGTCAGTGTTGTGTCTTTGTGATATTTTAATTTTTTGAAAAGTAGTACCACCTTTGCTAATCATGTTTAGAGTTATAACATTTTTCTTTAATCATTTCCTTAATCATTTACCTTAATACTTGGACTGCACAGATTATTACTGCTCAAAACAGACAGACAATCAAAAATGGTGTGAACAGCTTTGAAAATAAATTACAGAAGTTTGATATTTCTATGCAATTCTATTTTGTATGTGGTTATAGGATCCCAAAGGAGACATGGCAACCTAACGACCAGTAGACCACCTTAAGACAAACTAACGCACAAAAATGCTTGGAATTAAATAAATGTAAGTGCCCTTAGTTATTGTTAATGCCCTTAGTTTAAAATACATACAATGTCAGTCCCTAACTAATCACAATAACTAGCTGCATCTAAATGTAGTCCATGTAAATGCAAATAGTGTTGCAATCTCATATTGTTTTCTTGATTAACACACCAAGGACAATATCTGCTACATTAGGCTACTGTTTAAAACACATATCAGCCCCTCTTACCTGGACAACTAAACAGTGAACATGCATTTAACTCACTGACTTATACCTTAGCATGTCAAGGTATTGTCCTTTGATGTTTAGGCTGGACTGGCTTTTGAATGGGGTTCATGTGGGTGCCTGTAAACAATTGATTTCCTGAAAGATGTCAGCCACAATCAAATACTTCATAAAGTCTCCCTTTTGATATTTTTCTCAAGTAAATGTATAGACCAGATTTTGCATAATGTATATTTGGGCCAGTAGCGTTCACGTTAGTTATTTTTAATAATGTTGTAAAAAGTCAAGATCTTTATTTGAAAAAGAGGACAATTCTAAAAATAACATTCAACTTTCTAGATGGATTTTTTTTAAAGGACTGCAAAAAAGTTTAGCTAGCTAGCGAGTTGAATGTTTGAAAAAGAGAACATAATAAGCCTGATAAAATGTATTTTTACAAAACTGTAAAGTTTTCAAATTGATGTGTACATCTTTATTGTAGGGCTTGTAAAAAGAGTCAATACAACAAAGCACCTCAGTATTCGCCATGAGTCTACTTTCTATAGGTCTCACAAGCCTCTAAGGAAATGGTTGGAATTCATATACAGGTAAGATAATGACCGGTGACAAATTAAAGAAAAATCCAATATAAAGTGTCTCAATAAGTTGTTGGGCCACCAGATCAGCCTCATTGCTGCCTTGGCAAAGATAGCATGAGTTTCTGCAACTTATTAGATGGATGGAACTCAATTCTTCTACATGAGTTTCCCTCATTTGGCGTTTTGATTGAGCTTTCCACCACAATTCACAACTATATTTATTATTATTTTTTCCCCATATAAATAAATTGCAGCTATGTCTTTATTCAATGTGCCTATTTCAAAACGATTCAGTTGAGCAGTCTTTGTGACTGAAGCCTTTGTCATCCGTGCCCCAATACTGAATATTTTCCTCTTGTCATCTTGATCCAAAATCAAGGACAACTGGGCCTGCTCAGCATTTTATAAATGCCACAGAGCATAACAGGTTTTTATTGCTTAATTGCATCATGCATTACTAATGTATGGAAACGTCTGCATTTATGTTCCTCCTGTCACAGGTGTGTAGTGGGGTGAAACGGACCAGGCGTAGGCAGAGGTAGCGGTTGGTGTGCTCTTTATTATATGTAAAGACAAAACAACAGAACAAAAAACACAGGGCACTTACTGAATGAAAAGTACAAAGTCAACCATGAACAGAAACTCACCACAGGGACGACACACTGACATGGAACAATGACAAATGAGGGGAGCAGAGGAGGAACATTTAAACACATTCTGATGACATAATTAGGACCTGGTGTGAGAGACAATTGGAGACAACACAGTTGAAGGGGACCGGGATGAGTTCATGGCAAGTGGAGAGATGGAGAATGCTGGAGATGGCGGAGCAGTCCGTCACCTCACCATCACACCTCCACTCATTTATTCAGGGTTTTCATTTAATTATTTGCAATAATAAGTTATGGTAATGAAATGCTTGGTTTTCCTACTCCTGACAATGCAGCTAAAAGTTAAAAAGTAACAGTAATTATAATATAGAAATAAGATGACACAATCAATCAATAATAACACTATAAAAAATTGCATCAAAAACTAATTATACAACTGCACAACAATGTAAAAGTGACAAATGTGCATGGGACTATGGATGGAAGGGAAGAGGGGTTCCTGAATTGAACAGCCTTTCAGCCTGAGAAAAGAAGCTGTTAGTTTTGTATATAATACTCCTGGAACTTCTGCCTGACGCCACATTGGTAAACAATACATGGCATAGGTGGCTGGGATCTGTAATTATCTGTTTGCTCATCCTCCTACACCTCTCTGTGTAGAGATCCTGCAGGGATGGCAGGTCAGACTTTGTGATGAGCTCTGCTTCTTTAATCACCCTCTGAAGTGCTTTGTGGTCGAGTGCGGTGAAGCTGCCATACCAGGCAGTGCACAGCATATCAGGATACTCTCGATAGTGCATCTGTAGAAGTTGGTTAGTATCCTGGAATCCATGACAAATCTCCTTAATCGGCGTAGGAAGAAGAGCTGTTTCCTGGCCTCCTTCACCAAGATGTTAGAGTGATGAGACCCGGTCAAGTCATCGCTGATGTTGACACCAAGGATCCGGATGTTGTGAACTCTCTCTACTGCAGACCCATTGATGTGTATGGGGCCCATGGTGTCCCTGCCGCTGCATCCTGTGATCAACAATCATCTCCTTCGTTTTGCTGATATTGAGCAGGAGGTTGTTTGCCTGACCCCACAAAGTCGGTGACCTAACCTCTTCTCTATAGGCTGACTCTTGTAAGAGATCAGGTGGTGTTGCCAGCAAACTTAACAATGGTGTTGGAGACGTGCGTTGCCAGGCAGTCGTGGGTGAAAAAGTACAGGAGCAGGCTTTACACACAGCCCTGGGGGGAGCCAGTACTGAGAGTCAGTAAGGAGGAGGTGGTGTTACACATCCGTACCACCTGGGGTCTGCCCGTCAGGAAGTTCAGGATCCATCTGCACATAATGTGGTCAAGACCCAGATCTCTGAGCTTAACCACTAGCTTTGTGGGGCACAATGGTGTTGAAGGCTGAGTTGTAGTCAATGAACAGCATTCTCATGTGTTCCTCTTGTCCAGATGAGAGTGCAGAGTGGAGGGTCCAAGCAATGGCATCCTTTGTGGATCTGTTTTGTCTGTAGAGTGTTACTGGCGTGGAGTCTGTGATGTGACTTTTAACTAGCCGCTCAAAGCACTTCATGAGGATTGGTGTGAGTGCTACAGGATGGTAGTTATTCATGCAGAGGATCTTTAGCCTTTTTAGCACAAGAACAATTATGGACTTTTTGAAGCAGGTGGGGACCACTGACTGACGTAGCGATAGATTGAGGACATCAGTAAAGACATCAGCCAGTTGGTCTGCACAGACCTTGAGAACACGGCCTGAGATGTGGTCTGGTCCAGGAGTTTTGCAGGTGTTAATCCTATTTAGGGCTTTACAGACGTCTGACCAGGTCATTTGGAAAGGGTAGCTGTCCTTGTCAATTTGAGTGTCCATGCCAGGGATGATCTCAAAGCGAAAATAGAAAGAGTTCAGTTCCTCTAGGAAAGAAGCTGGCACTTCCCACACACTGCCTGAATAGCCTTTACAGTCAGTGATGGTTCTCAGACCACTCCACATGTTCCTGGTATTGGAGCCCTGGTAGAGATTCTTCTTTGACTCAATATTGGCTTGTTGCCAATTATACCGGGATTTTTTGTCCTTGCTGCCGGAGTTTAATGCTGCAGTTTGTGCCGTAAACATGGCACCGCTATCACTGTTGACCCATATTTTTTTAATAGGGATTATTCTTTAGTTGTGCATGGTACAATGTCGCCGACACGTTTGCTAATAAAACCGGTCACGGACTCTGTGTATTCATTGATATTGCCTCCAGACACCTCTCAGAACATTTCCCTGTGGTGAGGAAACAGTCACGTAAGTTGGCGTCCTATTCGTCCATCCACCTTTGAATGGACCTTGTTACTGGCTTCTCTTGTTTTAGCCTCTGCCTGTAAGCAGGAAGCAACACTATCAAGGCATGGTCTGATTTTCCAAAAGCCGGATGGGGGAGGGCGTTATAACCATGATGAAATGGAGAGTAGACATTGTCAAGAATGTTTTTCCCAGGTGTCGGGAAGTTTGTGTTTTTCAAACTTCGGCAGGCTGTTTAAAATAGCAGCCAGCAACAATAAAGGCAGCCTTTGGATGTAAACATTCAAGCCTATTGATGACTCAAAAAAGTTTGTCGAGCGGAGCCCCAGAGATGGCTTGGGGGATGTACATAGCTGTTAAAATGACTAACGTAAACTCCTTGAGTAGACAGTAAGGGCGACATTTAATTGTGAGATGCTCCAGATCATGAGAGCATCCAGAAGTAATGCAGTCCACATCCACACACCAACGTTTGTTTACCATGAAGCAGACACCGCCTCTCCTGCTTTTACCAGACTCTGCTGTTCGATCCTGCCAATGAAAAGATAGCCCTTTCCAAACAATGGCCGCATCTGAGATTGAAAACCAGAACATTACAGTTCTTTATGTCCCTCTGGAAAGATTTTCCAGTTTGATGTCGAGTGACTGGACCTTCACTAAGAGAATACTAAGGAGAGGAGCACGGTTTCCCCCCAACCACATTCGGACCAAAACTCCACCCCGCTTCCTTCGTCTGCGTCATTTTCCAGGTGGTTGTTCAGGTAAGCACAACAAAGGGTATCCTGGGTGGTACGCTAAACTTGATGTTCTGTACAAAAAAGAGGAAAAACTATTCTCCACAAAACATGCATTGGATGTGATGTGGACCACCCGAAGACATTCTTGTCTCAACCTGCCATATGTAGTTTTCAAATTGTCAAATAATGTCACTGGCCAAGCCTACATTCACAAGTAATAAAAATACACAATATTTAGTTGGCTTATAGGATAGTGTTGAGCAGACACTTCTGAAAAAGAAAATCCTTGGGGAAAATACTAATCACTCTGGCCCTAGAGTAGAAATATTGGGTGGCCTCTGATAAACCCCCAGACAACTGATAAGTGTTATAACAGTTGCGAGATGTTTGATGTTTTACAATGGGTCTTTTTACAAAGGGTTCCAGTTTGTTAAATTCACAAGAAATTGATAAGCATTACATTGGCAGCAAAACGTTTGATTTATAACAATAAGGCATCGGGGGCCGGTGGTTAAACCCGCAGGCATTTTGTGTTTTGATAAGTGCTAAAACCCTTATTACCAGTGGGTGTTAACCAGGGGCAGAGAGACTCTGCTCAGAGGGGCGGAGCATTCTGAATTGGCCCTTCTGTTAAAGTTGGACATGTTTAACAGAAGGGACCCAACTATAAAATAGCTGTTATCTTATGCTATGCATAACAAAAGCTAGCCTACCTTTAGTAAAACATACATTATATCCACTTTACGACACAGGTTTGTTCAAAAGAACAGAAAAAGACAATAGAAGGTGCAGACAGGCAGTGACAGCTGTTAGACAGACAGCATGTTGCTGAAACATAAAAACCACACAGCGATCAACAACACAGGAAGGCTTCTTAAATAATTATAGTCTCCAAAATCTCAGTTGTCCTGAGAATGTCCTGAACCTTCCTGACCAGGTGTTAAAGGGGACACTAGATCTTTTTGATCCCTTATCGCTCGACACATTCATAAAATGTGTAGTTCTAAACCCACAAATTGACAGCTAGACCCGATTCCAACAAATTTACTTAAGGAGCTATTTCCGGTGTAATTGTTGAACATAATCATCCAGAAGGGAGCAATTTATTACCAAACTCACAAAACATTGCAGAAATTAAGCCTCTTCTAAAACAATCAAATCTTGATCCAGACATATGCAACAACTGTAGGCCAATATTGAACCTCCTATTCCTCTAGAAAAAATTAGAAAAATGTGTTTAACAACAACTGAATGCGTTCCTGAAGACAAATAACATTTATGAAATACTCCAGTCCAGTTTCAGACCCCATCATAGTACTGAGACTGCACTCGTGAAGGTAACAAATTACTTTCTAATGGCCTCAGACAAAGGATCTGCATCCGTACTGTTGATTCTTGATCTTAGTGCTGCTTTTGACACTATTAATCACTCCCTTCTTTTAGAAATTCGAAACCCATAGTGGGCTACGTGGGAATGATCCAACCTGGTTTAAACACTTTGTATGTGTGGATGGTGTATCCTCTGATAAACCCATTATTGTTCTCACTATATACAGTATGCTGCCTCTTGGTGATGTAATCCTGAATCACAATGTCAATTTTCACTGTTATACTGATGGCACACAGTTACATATTTAGCTACTTTGGAAGCATGGGTTTCAGATCTTAGAAAGTGCATGACAGAGAACTTATTGCTTATAAAACTGAATTGCACGTTTTCGGACCTAAGAAACGAAGAGTTTTGTTGGCATATCTCACAGTGAACCTCGACGGCTGCATGGTCGTATCCCAAAAAACTGTAAGAAATCTCAAAAAACTGTAAGAAATCTCGGCGTTACCCTTGACCCTGACCTCTCTGATGAACATATAAAATATATCTCAAGAGTTGCTTATTTTCATCTTCGAAACATTGCAAAAATCGGAAACTTTTTCAATTTCGGATGCAGAAAAACTAATCCATGCTTTTGTTACTTCAAGAATACTGCAATGCATTTTTTTACGGTTGCCCTGATAAATCAATAAATAATCCTCAATCAGTGCTGCACACAGCTGCTAAAATCCTAACTATAACAATTTTAGAATGCATTACTCCAGTACTAGCCTCTTAGACCGCCTGTTAGGGTTAGGGCTTTTAAGGTTTTATTTTTAACCTATAAATCAATACAGGGTCTTGCTCCTACTTATCTCGCTGAAATGATCCAGCCATGCATACCTTCACGTAACCTTAGATCGCAAGAGGCAGGCTTTTTAATTGTACCTAAAATTTCTTAACAAACCGTCGGAGGCAGGGCCTTCTCTCAGAGCTCCAGTACTGTGGAATGATTTGCCAATTTGAAGATAGAAATGAAAACTCAGTGCAAACCTTCAAGTGGCTACAAAAGACTCATCTCTTTAGCCTGGTCTATGATTAAGTGTAGTCTGGCCCAGGGGTGTGAAGGTGACCAGAAAGGCTTGATATTGTCCACGCTTGTGGTCTCATCACCTTTGGGGTTTGGTCTCATCACCTTTGGGATGCCCTCCCCCCAATGCCGTTCAGGGGTGGAGTGACTGGCTTGTTGTCTCTATTGCTCACTGGCGCAATTGAGCTGTACTCTGCTGGCAATACTCGGCCCTCATTCAGGATGGTTGCGGTTGGTTGGTGTCCCTTTGTTTAATGCTTGGCATTGTGGGTGAATTTCCTGCCTGTTGGACCCTGTCCGGAGCCTCCCCCAGATAGGGCCACAGTGTCACTTGAACCCCTGTCTCACCCCCAAGGTCTTACGCTGCTATATTTTGTGCTGGGGAAGTATTGTCAGTTATCCTTCTCTACTATAAATGCTTGTAGATCTAAGGAATGCATTTTCTAAAATGTCCCTGTCTCTTACTGTTTTAAACTTAGGAGTACATGAGGTCTTAACCCACATCTGCGGAGTACCAGGCTTGACTTGTTGCTGTCCAAAGTCTTCCTTGTTGTGTTGCAGATCAAGACGATACCTGACAATCTCAGCTGCCACTCTGCGGATACCCCTCGCCCCCGGTTGTCCGTGTCCTTGTCCATCTGGTCATGTCTCCGATCTGGACTAGGTTTAAATAGCCCACATGCGTCTAAACTATTACATTTTGGACTCTTAACATGTTCACCCGACACAGCCAGAAGAGGACTTGTCACCCCCCTGAACCTGGTTCCTCTCTAGGTTTCTTCCTAAATTTACGCCTTCTTAAGGAGTTTCTCTTAGCCACTGAAGTGCAACACTATTGTCGTTTGCTTCTTGGGGTTTAAGGTCGGGTGTTTTGTAAAAGCAGCTCTTCATTGAGCCCCACCAAAGTGATCTTGGTTGGTTGTGGTGGGTCGAAGACAAGCCCTTTAGGTGTTTGTGAGTTGGAGGTGTATGTTGCTGTTCCAACTCTGGTGATTGAGAGCCAGAATGATGATCTGATCTTAGGCAGTAATCTCCTGAAACATTTGATCCACCATCTCAAGATGACAAGGGATATCTGGAAGAAGATGTCCACAACCAGAATGATAATGTTGAGGAGAGCAAGCTGATCAGCATGCTTGCTAATGTGGAGAGATGGAGAAACAGTGATGCACCCTACAGAGTGGGAATAGTGAGACTGAAGAGTGCTGTGACTTTGGAGCCTATGCAGGAGCACTTAGTCTGGGGAAGTCTACAAGATATGCAGAACATCTCAGCTGGAAGTGCTGTCATTATTGGGTCCAGCAGTTCAAGGTCATCACCAAGCTTAGTGCTGGTAGGGAAGACCGTAGCTCAACTGCGAGGTGATGGGTGGCTTCCTGTCAGATGATGAACCCAAATCATACATCAGTGACATTGAGACGTAATGCCATTCTGGCTGATGTTTTCTCCTGCATAGCTTTAAAATACTTTGAATTTGACTGTTCAGTTAGGAAGGATTGTGCGTCAGTATCTCTACAGCAGAATGTGCAAAGAAAGGAGGACATACTGACATTTCACAGGGCTGACTTTACTATGACACACTAAGCCCGCCTAATGATTTTAACAGACCCAATCGTTCTAGTTGCCTAAACAGAGAGTCTTGCAGTGTCTTACATGCCTAGGGTTGACAGACACTGACGTTGCGAAGTGTCTCCTGTTGTAAGGAGAGGCTTATTCAGCTCATAGTTGAGTACGAGAATATATTTTCCAGACATAAGTTGGACTGTGGGAAAGCAACAGGTTTTCTGCACCGTATCAAACTTAGTGATGAGAAGCCCTCCCGTGTGCCATACCAACGCATTCCTCCTAATCAGTATGAGAAATTCAAGCAAGCATTAGATGAGATGGAAGAGCAAGAAATCATACGGAAATCCAGTAGTGAGTATGCTTCACCTCTTGTCCTTGTTTGGAAGAAGTCGGGAGTTTTAAGACTCTGTACAGACTTCTGTTGGCTCAATTACGCACCATTGAAGATGCGCATACATTACCTCACCAAGCTGACGCACTGTCAGTGTTAGGTGGACATGTCTATTTATTGACCATAAACCGGATATGTGGAAATGCGTGAGGACGACACAAAATGTATTGCCTTTTCATCGCTGTTTGGATTGTAAGAGTACATCCGTACGCCACAAGGGTTATGTAATCGCCCAGCCACCTTAATGAGGATGATGCTCGCAATCTTAGATGATCAGAATTTTCTTAGCCTACCTTGATGATGTCTTGGTCTATGCACCCACTGAAGACATGGCTCTGCCACGGCTGGAAATGGTCTTCTAACGTCTCAAGTCTCATAACCTGAAGCTGTCCCTGAAAAAATGCACTTTCTGAAGCGGTGTGTAAAGTTCTTGGGGCATGTAATACATGCCGATGGTGTTGCTGCAGATTCTGAGAAGGTGCAGGCCATTACCAGTGTGACTGAAACTGACCTTATGGAAGATGGCACAGATGTCCCTTCTCAGAAGAAACTAAGGTCCTTCCTTGGGATGGTAGTATGCTACCAACAGTTCATCGAGGGCTGTTAGACCATTTCTAAACCTGCCTTTTGGCTAACGATTGCACGCAAGGGCCTACGTGGGCAGAAAAGACAATGCTCAGCGGTTAGACAGTTGATGGCAGCTGACTGGATGACCGACTGTAAACAGGCTTTCCTCCAGTTGAAGTAGGCGCTGATGGACAAGGTGTTGTTGGCCCATCCCGGCTTTGACAAAACTTTCTTGCTCTCAGTAGATGCATCTAGCAATGGTCTTGGCGCTGTGTTGTCTCAGGTGCCGGAGGGAGGATCTATGGCGAGACCAATTGCATTTGCGACTAAGTCACTCAATTATGCACAGTCACGGTATCCTACACACAGACCGGAGTTCTTTGCGATGAAGTGGGCCATCTGTGTTAAGTTCCACCATTGGCTACGAGGGCAGAAGTTTACTGTCTGGACAGATAATAATCCCTTGGCATACATCCTGTCAAAGGCAAGACATGATGCGTGTGAGCAGAGATGGGTCGCCAAACTGGCCCAGTACGAGTTTGAGATCAAGTACATCTCTGGCCAGACATAAGTTATTCTGGCATGGTCTAGAGAGGGATGGGAGGGAGTATGTGAAGTGCTGCAGGCAGTGTGTTGTGAGTTAGTCTCCTGAACCGGAGGCCAAGGCTCCGTTGGAAAATGTGATCACGGTGCAGGCATAGGCAGTGAAGCAGTTGAAAAGACATGCTGACATGTACAACAAGAAGATCAGGGGTGCACCAGTGGACATTGGGGGCTGTGTATTGCTGGCTAACAAAAGGGAACGTGATAAGTGAAAGCTTGCTGACCGCTGGTAGAACACCTATCTTGGGAGACATCTATCTTGTCACTAGATTGCATGCTGCCAGCCACACCTATAGGATTCGAAAAATGATGGGGGGGATGTATCCAAGTCAGTCGAGTCTGAGGACCTCGACGTGGGAAGAGTGCATTCAGATGTTGTCAACACTCCCAACGGATGCTAATGATTAGGACAGGACAGACTATAGGACAAGAGTGTGGGTGTCTGAACTGCCCTCTGGAGTGATTAGTGACGCAGGGCTGGAGGATGATGGGCTACTGTCAAAAGTCTCGTACCAGTCAGCGAGCACCAGACTAACAGTAAGTTATAGCTACAAAACACGATACCTAACAATTATTTCTAAAACACCTCATTGCATGTAAAAGTCTGTCATTTTTACCATAGATACACTTCAACTGTGAGAGACGGAATTTAAAACAAAAATCCAGAAAATCACATTGTATGATTTTCTAATAATTCATTTGCATTTTATTGCATGACGGCTATTTGATCACTGACCAACCAGTAAGAGTTCCGGCTCTCACAGACCTGTTAGATATTCTTTAAGTAGCCCTCCTGTTCTCCACTCATTACCTGTATTAACTGCAACTGTTTGAACTCATTACCTGTATAAAAAACACGTGTCCACACACTTAATCAAACAGACATCAAGACCAGAGAGCTGTGTAAGGACATCAGGGATAATATTGTAGACCTGCACAAGGCTGGGACGGGCTACAGGACAATGGGCAAGCAGCTTGGAGAAGGCAACAACTGTTGGCGCAATTATTAGAAAATGGAAGAAGTTCAAGATGACGGTCAATCTCCCTCGGTCTGGGTCTCCATTCGAGATCTCATCTCATGGGGCATCAATGATCATGAGGAAGGTGACTGATCAGCTCAGAACTACACGGCAGGTCCTGGTCAATGACCTGAAGAGACCTGGGACCCGTCTCAAAGAAAACTTATTAGTAACACACAACGCCATCATGGATTAAAATCCTGCAGCGCACGCACTGTCCCCCTGCTGATTTTTGTTTAGATTCCGTCTCTCACCGTTTAAGTGAACCAATGATAAAAATGACAGACCTCTACATGCTCTGTAAGTAGGAAAACCTGCAAAATCAGCAGTGTATCAAATACTTGTTATCCCCACTGTACTTAGTGGACCATTCCAAGATATTGCATTAGATGTTGATTGTTAATACACATCCGAGCAATCAACCCAGGGAGCAATGGCTAGCTAGTTACGTCAGACGATGGCATTGGAAGGTTTTATGACAGTTTTGGAAACCCCTCAGATTTGAGGTGTTTTCCCAAGTCAATCAGTGCATTTCTGCAAACCTGTAAGATTGTGGAATACAGTGCAAAACATCAAAAGTCCAGGACATGATTTCAACCACTTGTTGAAAACATTATGTTCTTCATCTATCTAGCGACAAGAGGTCTGAGTAATAAAGATGCAATGTCATTTTATATTGATGATTTATGAAAAAAGTATGTGCTAGTCTCCAAAGTTGTATCTAAGATGTACCAGAGTAGGTGTGATGAACAAATGTTTCCTTACATACAGCATGATTGTGAATCGTTGAATTTGTGTCATGGTTGTTGAAGAAATAGATGTAAAAGTAAATAATGTGTATGTCTCCTTTTATTATAAAAAATAAAACCAATTGTTAAACCACATCGATGGTTACATAGTATGTTTCGTAAAACAATGATTTAAGGTTAAACATACACATTGGCAAGGAATCACAAATGACCAAAAACATACAGTTGCGCTCATAAGTTTGCATACATTAGCAAGAAATTTGAAATGTTGGCACTGATTTTGAAAATTCGACTGATCATGCAAAAATGCAGAAATCAGGCAAACTTTGTTTTGCCAGTCCGCAACAAAGTGTTTCACTCTCAGGATTTGTACCTGATTCGCCCACGTGGAAGGCTGTGTTGTTAACCACTTCACCACAGAGCTAGTATAGCCTCGTGTCTACCCTGAACAAATCCTCTTTTGCCACTGGCTGTTTAAACAGCTAATTGTCTATTCGTGAATGATATTGATACAGTTAAACTGACCAAAGTTTCTCTTATTAAGTTTACCTCCACCACAAGCAGCGTGCATGAATTGTATGGCATTTGCCACTGGCTGTTTTAAGTGTGTATTAGCCGGTAATAGGCTTTGCCAGTATCTACTAACTTACTGGAAGTCACAATTGTTACTCGCAATTGTTAGCGAGTCTGCCAAAGCTATTACATTTTATGGCATAAAGAAAGTATTTTTTCTTTCATGACATACTAGCATACATTTTCTTTCATTCGTGAATGACATTGATATAATAACGATGAATAATGGTGACGATAACTAACCTTTTCATCAAGTGAAAAGACGAGACATTCGTGGAATTTACCAGAAACAGAAATAATACTATATAACTGCAGTTTTATTGCAGCCCACAAATGACATTTATAAATTACTTTGCTCTCAATAGGTTCAAACTTAGTTCTTCCATGTGAGAGGTACTGTCTTTTGTTGTGGCAATTTCTTAACTAATGACATTGGAGACAAGTTTGCTTATCTATTGCCTGGTATGTAACTCTTGTCTTTGGTTGTGATACACATCTGTATAATGTCAGAGGATCTGGGTAAGGGAATCTGTCCTTTGTTGTAGGAGAGGGGGATCTGGTATTTGCATCATTGACTGGTATCGGCAGATTATAGGGTTACTTATTAATCTGCCCACCAGTATAACCCAACAGGGCATATATTGTTTGTCCAGATGCTGCAAGTCCTCTTCAAGAGTTGAAAAGGTCACCCATGTGAGGGGAGGACAGACTGCCCATTGGGTAAAACCTGTGTGACCTAAGATTGATGTGTAGCATCTTACCACACCCCTTTTAACTGTAAAAAACACTGACTGTTAATGTATTTTCCTTTAGAGGCTCCTTGAATGATTATTCTGTAAGCGTTTGATGCGTCTCTCTATTTCAAATATACTGCGATTTTGTGCCAAGAGAATTTTGTCTCTTCTTACTCCTTTAAGAGTTTCTATCTATGAAATTTCCATCACACTTTAACCACTACGCCACGGCATTATACATTTCAGCAGTCGCTAGACACCATTGAAGATTGTAAAACTGACTAACGTTTCTTAATAAATTTACCTCCATCATAGTGTCAGGTGACAGGTGTCAGTCAGTATAGCCTCATGTGTCTACCCTGAACAAATCCTCTTTTGCCACTGGCTGTTTAAACAGATACTTGTCTGTTAGTGAATGATATTGATACAGTTAAACTGACCAAAGTTTCTTACTAAGTCTACCTCGATCACAAATAGTGTTTATGAACGGTGTATGGCTTTTGCTACTGGCCATTTTAACAGCTTATTAGCCAGTAACACATGTACTAGTATATACTATCTTACTATAACCATATACACAGTTTCAGGTAAGGCTTACTATAATGTAACTACTGTATGTTGCAGCCAGTGTATTTGTTTGTCTATCCTGACCCAATATGCATGCATGTATACGTACTTCCACCAGAAATCCACCAGAAACAGTCACAATATAACCATTAACTGTTTTATTTCAGACTTACTATAATGTTGATACAGTAGCCAGCAACGTTTTTGTCTATATAGAATAATTCAAAATGCGTACTTCGCTTTGCCTGTGAGGAGTTCCGTTCATGGGACTTACTGTTTGCAGGTCTGCTTCACTTACCACTACGCTGGTCAGTCACTCAGTAAGAGACATTCCCTCTTCTTAGCTGGATCCACTTATGCTGTCTTTCATTTAAGCATAGTGATTCTATGAAGCCATTTATTATCACATAGTTGTTTGGCTCTTTTTTAAATCATAATGAATAACAGAAATCACCCAAATGGTCTTGATCTAACGTTTACATACCCTTGAATGTTTGTGTTACAGACAGACAAGGTGATACACATAGGTTAAAATTGCAATTAAAGGTGAATTTCCCACACCTGTGACTTTTTTAAATTGCAATTAGTGTCTGTGTATAGTCAATGAGTTTGACAGCTCTCATAAGGATGCACTGAACAGGTTAGATATGGAGCCATGGGGAGCAGAAAATAACTGTCAAAAGACCTGTGCAACAAGGTAATGGAACTTCATAAAGATGGAAAACTGTCACAGTCCCAGCCTGCTGGGGCTGTTCCGGTATGTGTTTTCTGTGTGTCTGTGATTTGTCCTGTTAAAGTTGCTAAGTTTATTTCTTTCACCTGTGTTTTGCCCCCACCTGTTTCTGTTCTCCTCGTTAGTCGGTGTATTTAGTTAAGCCAGTTTCTCCCTGTCTTTGTTGGGTCATTGTTGTTGTTTGTTTGCTGCCTGTTGCTGTCTGTTCCTGTTTCATGTTTGCTCCTGCCCGTATGCTTAGTTTAAGTTTGTTCTGTTGTTCGTAGAGCACGGCACTCAGTTTTGTTTTTGCTGTTTTGCTTTTGGATATTAGTCTTTTGCTGCACCCCTGCGTTTGCCTCCATCTCCCTCCTTGGACTCCCTACACACCCTGACAGAAAAGGGTATACAAAGATATCCAGAGCCTTACAAATGCCAGTCATTACTGTTCAATTTCAAGCCAAGGTCAGGCAGACCAAGGAAGATTTCAGCCAAACTGCCAGAAGAATTGTTTGGGATACAAAGAAAAACCCACACGTAACCTCAGGAGAAATATAGACTGCTCTGGAAAAATATGGTGTGGTTGTTCCAAGGAACACAATACGACGATACTTGAAAATAAATGTGCTTCATGGTCGAGTTGCCAGAAAGAAGCCTTTACTGTGCTGATGCCACAAAAAAGCCCTGTTACAATATGCCCCACAACACCTTGACATGCCTCACAGCTTCTGGCACACTGTAATTTGGAGTGATGAGACCAAAATAGAGCTTTATGGTCACAACCATAAGCGCTGTGTTTGAAGAGGGGTAAACAAGGCCTATAATAAAAAGAATACCATCCCCACTGTAAAGCATGGTGGTGTCATGTCCTGGCTATGCCCCTAGCCATCTTTGCGCTGGCTGGGGCCATAGCCAGGACATGGCCTAAATAGGTGACTCTAGCCACCTCTATGTGTTGTGGTCTCCCCAATTGGAGGCAGGTGTTCGTTATTGCCTCCAATTGGGGAACCTACTTATGTTGAATGTTTGTGCACAGTGGTGTGGTTTATTTTGGTTGT